>PVJX010006518.1:0-77129 GCA_004027295.1 Dolichotis patagonum | reverse complement strand
AAAAAAAAAAAAAAAAAAAAGGCAACAAAAGGTAAAAGGTTCCAAAGCAGGAATTTAAATTCAGGATTGAAGATTTGATACTGGTTTTCTATCTCTCACTTTTTTCTTTTTGGTATAGAAGCCAAATTCTCATTTTCATTTGCAGTTTTTCTACTTCTTTATCAACTCATTAGCTTGTGAATCCAGAGTAGATTTTCTGCTAACAATCAAGTTTCAAACACCAGAAACATCGGTGATTCTATATCAGGTATTAACATTATTATACATACTGCCAATGAGCACGCTCTCTCCTTTAGGAAATCTTGGTCTTTCTTAAATATATTGATCTTAGATTCCTGGTATAACATTTATTAGCATAAGGAGACATTTATTATTTGATCAGAATTAGAAAGTTACAAATTCTAGACAAAAGCCCATAGAGGAATATATATTTAAAAAACTAGCAATGGTACATGCTTTAAATACTTGGATATCTATTGTGAAAGATATTTTCTGACTTTATCTTATGTCTTTTACCCACCTGGTTATCTTCTATTAAATAGCCAAATACCTATGCCTGCTCTTTTCTACCTTTGCTTTGCTTACCTGGTTAAGATTGTAATCAATTCTTGCAGCTTCTATTAGGGCATAGTAAGTCACCTCTGTATAAATGTATGTTTACTAAATTATATGCAGATGTTTTGCCCTGTAAATCTCCAGGATGGTGAGTTGTCTCTATTATCTGTCACTTATATGACACTAAAGTTAATCACAATTGCCAAATCACCATGGTATTGCTTTGTCTATCATAACTAATTATTCATTTTCATGCTACAAGTTTCTCTAGATAGACTCATATCTAGCACAAATGATTGCTGGTATTTCTCTTCCCCTTTCCTATATTTCATACTTTCTATTTCTACATTTCTTGGACGTCTAGTTCATATAGAAATGAACATCTAAAAAGAGCTTTTTGAACAAGTCTATTAATATATAGAAATTTTTGCTGGCATTTTCCTCCTTCAGCTCTGGGTCCTGCTAAACATTGATTTACAGAAAAGCAACTGTTTTGCATCATAATTTGGGCTTAGAAATTACAGCTTCTGTAAAAGTCAATTATTAAATGGCAGAACTTGAAATGATGCCCCTTAATTAGTGAATGTAGTACACATTGATTTAGTTCTGAGATACCAATACTTCTACTTGATAGAGACACAGAGACATCAGAGAATCTAACTGCTCTTTTTATAAGCCCAATATAGCATTACCATCAGCAAATATCATGTAATTGACATTTGGTGTGATAGTCTGTGATCTATGACTCTTGCTACAGAAGTTTGGGATCAGCCTCATTCCTTGAAATATCTTCAAGGGGTGAATAATTTAAAATTAGATGACACTATCCAAAAATAGGGCCACTGAAATGAGGAAGGAAGGTTTCTATGAGGTAAATATAATGCATAAACATATAGCAAGTATCTAGCTAGATATTCTCATTGCCTATATTAGCTCCTCCCCCAAAGTCAGAGATTTTGATTGCAAATAGTAACCTTCCCTGAAAAGTCAAGTTAAGGGTGTTAAGGCCCAAAATGAATATCCCATGATATCAAGACATGTCTTTTTGGCTGAAAATCAAACATGTCATTTATCCTATTTTTCAACTACTAATGCAAAACAATGCATTTTAGTTTTAAATTTGAATACAGAAGCATCTATATATATTTAGAAAAGGGAATGGATATTTTATGTCAAAATATATAACATTAACATTTGAAAGACAAGTATTTAAATTTTAATATTAAAATTGTAGTATTTTAATTATACTATTAAAATTGTAGTATTTTAATTAAATTGTATTAAAATTGTAGTATTTTAATTAAATAAAGGATGTCAGACAAAGAAATATGATAACAGCACACTGGTGAAAGTACACTTCTAAATTTCTTCTTTGTGTGAAATATAAAAAGTCTGAATTTACAATTCATCATCTCATGGACTCACTTCCAAATTCTGATTGAGGCAAAACTAAATATATGAAACAATTAAAAATGAGAATGTAGAATTCCACTGCAAAATTAAATATTTTTCTGATAGGCTAATAAATTTCCCATATGATTAGATTAAAAATGAAGACTCTATATACAATATTCATTTATAGACTGATTTCCAAACATGAATACTAAAATAAATTACACAAACGTAATTGAAGAATGCACTGATTCTCCAGAGTATACCTGACAAAACCAAAATCTATTAAATTTCTTAAAGATTTAAAGCCCCTTATAGCTTTGGAGAGGAAATTCCATGGTTGTAAATCTTTTAAAACAGTGATAAAAGGAAATGCAGATTGATAATAATCCCTTCATACTAGAAATTTTCCCAAAAGAAGTTATTAAACCAAAGAGGAAGAGAGTCTTTGAATATCTTGTATGCCTCCTGATTCTAAAAGCAGTAAATAAAAATATGACTTGTGGGTAAGTGAGGTTTGGTTTATTTTATTTTTATTTTTTGGGATCAGGACTCAAACTTGTGACCTTGCACTTGCCAGGTAGGTGCTTGTGCTACTGAACTAAACCCCCAGACCTAGATTTATTTGAATTACTATTATTTTCACATGGTAACAGTTCAGTGTATCAAATAGATTTTTATAGGGAAATACTGAATGCTGTGGTAAAATTCCTGAAAAGTTCTCAATTGATAAACAATATTTTTTATTAAAAATTAACCGCAGCCATATGAGTGAAATTAATTTGTCCTGGAAGTTTAAGTTAATAAATACTAGGTATTTTCAAAGCATCAAAAATCCATTTTAGGTGCTGGAGAGCAGTAGGCTTAGTGGCACAAGTGTAAGTGCCTGCCCGTAGGTGCCAGGTTGTGAGTTCAATTCCTGGTACAAAAAAAATGTATTTTAATTTCTCCTTAATAGATTTTTGTGAAAATATGCAAAAATTATACACATCTTAATTTCAAAATGGAGATTCATATCAGTAGAAGTAGTTTCCTCTACCAAAGGTGACAGATATTTGCACAAGTGGTACTTATTTCTCACAGTCAAGAGAACAGTATGGCTGCCCTGGAGAACTCTGTTACACCTCATATATAATTATGTCAGTGAAATCTATAAGAACATTTTGCTCAGATGTACATTTAGTTTTTACTATGCACCGAAAACATTGTCTTCCTTTGCAAGAATAAGCCATATTGTTATTGACATATGGTCATGGCCAGTATTTTATGAAATCACTGAAAGAAAATCACTCTTCACACACTGAAGTCATATCTAATTACTGTCTTTTAAAAATACAAGAGACATTCTTCAAATCAGATAATTTGTATTGATACAATTTACATAAAAATATTTTATTTTCCATAATTTTTCCATATTTGCATTTGGCTTCTTAGATAGTAAATATGAAAACTGAAATTGTTCCCCTTTATGGTGTTTGCATTTTGAATCAGGTGACCTGAGTTAGTGACCCACAACTGCCACCACTTCTGCCTCTGGTTCTTGGGGTTCTTTGTGCTTCAAATGAACACATGTAATTTACCTTACAGGGGTCATGTGGAGAATAATGGGAACATGCACTTTGTAATGGGAAGTATCCCAAGTACCTTGGTTGTGAGCATGTGAGAGATTCCCAGCATTCCTGTGGGAAAATATTGCCTCTCTGTGGGAAAGATGGGTGGAGAAAGATGTCTATGATTGTGATGGGTCAGCAACTGGGAACTCGGATCATGAGCCAAGACTTCTGTCCAGAGTAATGACAATCAAGGAAAAGATAAAATACAATGGTATTATTTTTCTCAATATTTTCTTGGAAATTTAGATTAATTTCTCTCTAACTACGCTGCACTCTCCTAGAACAGGGACTTTTAGAAATGGTCGAAATTATAAGGCTCTCACTCTGGACTATGGTAATTTAGAAGAAACTTAGAAAACCTGGGAGAGATTCCTAAAAGCCTTAAATATAGCTAAATTGTTTGAGTATAGAACAAGTGAGAAAAGGATTCTGGGATTATTCAGTTTGCTAAGGACAAGGCTAAATGTAGAAATGTGGGAATGTGTAATACACTAAGGATAAAAGAACATCTGTTTCTGTGTCTAAGGAAAATCCAAAAGGAACTGGGCTCAAGCTATAGAATAACAAATTTAAATAAGCAACAAGAAAGAATTTCCTGACCTTGAGGGTTGTTGGGCATACAAAGACTTGCTGTAATCTCTACTACACGTCTGTCTTTGAAAAAGTATTTTGACTAAAATGGAATGGTGTAGGTGTTGGCCTTCCTGTATGTAAGAGGGTGGATCACAAACTGTGAAATAACACTTCTAATTCCCTTGACTGTTGACAATTGATATGCTGGTACAGTAGGACAATTCTAACAAAAAGTATCCAAAATGAGAAGGTCTTCTCTATTTGCATGGGAGAAAGTGAAAAACACAGTTTGAGTCTAGTTAGCCTATACTGGATTACTGTATAATTAACTAAATTGCTGCCTGGAACACTCCAAAATAGAGATTATTATTTTTCGTAAGAGCTAATGAAAGAAATCTTAGGCATTCTGTACCCTCTTAGAAAATGTCTATCTTTAAGTTTTTTCAACTCTGGAGTAGAGTGGAATAAGACATACAAAGTATGGAAGTAGGAAGGTTGACTAGTGAGGGAATCAAATAATAATCATTATTTTTTCTTTTTCCAGTGATACCCTCTTTTTTTCTAAGCTCTTGTATACTGATGTGAAACAATATGTTTGAGTTCTAGCTAACAGAATGTGAATGCAGTGCGTACTGAGGTCTGTGATTTCCGGGCCAGCAGTAGTGAGGTCTGTGATTTCCGGGCCAGCAGTAGTGAGGTCTGTGATTTCCGGGCCAGCAGTAGTGAGGTCTGTGATTTCTGGGCCAGCAGTTTTAAGCAGAGCACATGTTCTCTTCCTCACTGTCTTCTACCCATCTTTCACAAAAGCAGCCCATGATGAAATAGAAGGAGATGCTAAGGTACAAGTTGGAAGGGACCTGAATCCTTGAGACCCTCTCTAAAGGGTCACCTGCCACTGGGAGACATCTACTTTAATGTCTTATGTGGGAGAAAAAGAAACTTCTATTTTATTTACATTATTTTATGTTTTTTTTTTTAAATTTCTGTTTCATTTGCAGCTTTGGCTGATGCCTAGACTATCCATCAAGTTGTTTTAACCTGTTTATTTTTCCTTAGCAGTTGGTACTTTTTTCTTGTTTAGATTCCTATTTCATAAGAATTGTAAGATGAGATCTTTTTTACTTTTTTGACCTTCAGTTCCTACAGAATGGAGGAGAAAGGACAAGGTGTCACCTGTACATGAAGTGAACTGCTTTAAACCACAGGAACCGCAAGCTTAGGAAATACGAATGTCTTATAGTGGACTGTAGGTCTGGGGACATTTTGCTTTGGAGGGAGCCACTATGTCTTCTAAAGCTCTTTGTCACCTGCACATCCTTGAAAAGAAGGTTCAGAACAAAGTCAGTCAGTAGCCCTACTTGCAGAGCCATATAAGACCCATGGAGAATTGTCTCCCAGCATATTTTGAAAAACTTATTATCAACCACTGCATCACATTGGCCTAGTAGTCACTCAGCTGGCAGGGAGATGTGATGCGGCAGGGGAAGCATTTCAATAATAAGAATTTTCGCCATGGAAATACCACCGGTAATCAGCCCGGTGCATCCAGAGTGAGGTGCACACAGGGCCACAGATGTGTAATTGAGGCTGACTTTCTAACACATCTCCTGTCTCTAGGCATTTTTCTCCCTAACTTAGAAGCTCACTTGAAGGCAGGAGAAAAGCAGAGAAAAAAGACTCCGAGCACAGTGTGAAGAGAAAGGGGTCTCCAGACTTTAGTCACTGAGTGCCCATCTTTACAAGCTATTGCTGATGTCACTTGGGTCTGCGTGTTCACATTATAAAAAGAGATGGGAGCTACCAAGGCAGAGAGAGAAGGGCTTTAATGTTTGGTCTTCTGAGTTTGAAAAAATTCTGCTTCTTGCTGGTGTCCTTGTGTGAATTTTATCCCCATCTCTGGGAGTTTCATTAGCTCTAAGGTGGGGGCAACACTAGTTAAACTCATAGTACAGTCCCTGGCATACAAATAACAATCAATTAACACGAGTTATTATTAGTCTGAAAAGTACTGGAAATCTGACATTGGTAAAAGTAATCCTGAAAGACACTTTAATACCTGGAACCCCCAGACGATATAGCATTTTGAATTAAAAGTCAGTACAAGGAGGTATTTTACATTGACAAGGTGAATTTTTATTATTCAAAAATGTAGAAATAATATTTGTGGTGGTACTGTTAACGCTGCTGCCTTCAAATCCCAGAACGAAACCCAACTGCCTTCATTTATTCTAAAAAAGGGGGGGAGGGGAACCCTTTTGTTAATACGTAGTCCATCCTAAAACACCTTTCAGTCAAAGAATAGCTTCTCATTAAGGGAAAATAATTATTAACATCCTCATTTTGCTTCCTCTCGTGAATTATTTGTATTCAGAAATGTGCGTGGCATTAGTTTCAGGGTAAATGCAAATAGGACAGCGGGATCTCTCACCAAGCTCTTTTTTATTATTAGCTTTTTTTATGGACTCCATTTATTATTCCCTCATCATTTTTCACATTGTATTAAAATGTTAGATTTCTTAAAATAGTAATATGTCTTTCATTGGGTAATTGTCTCAGCCCTGTCTACAGTGGTCTACACCACAGAGGGCTCACGTGTAATTTGGAATGGCTTATACTGACTGTTCACCTCTGCGCAGGGGAGGCCAGGGAATTAGCTCTGGTAGTAACTGAATCCTCTCTCTCCCACGGAGAAAGTGATTACTCCAGGTAAGGTTCAGGGGATTGCGAGAGGGCAGTGGCGTGAGGGAGGTTTCTGCTTCGAGTGCCAGCAGTGTATTTACAGTCTGGGACCTGAAGATAAATGAAGATTTTCTTCCTTCTCAGCTTTGAGCAGTGTCCATCTTCAGTGCTTTCTTTTGTAATACAATAGCTCCACACTATCTTTTTCTCTCTGCTGATGTTGTGAAGCTGCTTTAGGAGAAAGGTTTGTTTCCTGCACCCAGCGTCCACGTTCTGAGGACGGAGTGAGTTGGGAGGCTAAGAATTCTTCATCAAAGTGAGGAGCCGGCACAGTGTGGGTGGAGCAGAATCAGGGAATCGGGGCACATCTACTTTTCAAGAGGGTCTGCCTTGATAAACTGATCATAATTACTTTGTTTTCCCCTGGTCATAAAAAAAGGTAATAGATCTGACTAATAAAACCAAACTAATAAAAATCATTGGATCATTTTGATTCACTGCACTTCGCCTTTCTGAGATTCCCTGTTGACTCACAAATTGCTGCTGTCAAATCTCTCTACTTTTGTTTCGTTGGGCTATGACTTACCGTCTCTTTCTCTCTCGCTGTGTTGCTGTCCATCATTTCATGTCTTCTTAACAGGGAGCAGGGAATGATCAATGATCAGGTCACAAAGTAAGTTATCTAGTAGATAATATAAACATGTCTGTTTTAAAAATGGCATAGTACACAAAGTGCAGACAATTTGATAAGGCATTTGTCATGGGGTCTGATTCTTGGTGTGTTATGAATTGTAGGATATAGCAATTAATTTTCATACTTTCGTTGTGTGATGTATACATTTTTCCTTGGTGGAGCATGAGACGGGAGAGAAAATGATCTTAACCAAGACCTGAAAGATGGTAACAGGTGCAAGTGTCCAACGCAGAGTGGAGTTGGTACAGGCCTGGTACAAGAGCTGGACTAGTTCTTCCACCTGTTTGATAATACTGCTGTGCCATGGCCTAATCATAAATCCCTGGCAGACCGTGTGTGGCCCAGGAAAAGCGAAGCAAGTCCACTGTTCTCGTGAGTTAGCAGAGGCCATGCTGGGTCTTGGGAAGAGCACATCAAAAGCTAGTTCGGTCTTCCCCAAAAGCCATGCAAATCAGGTGGGACCCATGAAGAGAGAAGCCAGATTGCCTGTCCCATGAGCCAACCAGTGCCCTGCCCGACTCCCCCTAACCCCACTGTAACTGGTGGTTTGGAGAACAGGCTGAATTGATAGCAACCGAGGTACAAAAACAATTAAATTCATGTATTATCTGATTGACTTTGCAGGACTAAGGTTGGTGGTCTAAGCATCTATTAGGAGGATGACAGTATGCATTATGGCAAATATGGGAGATTTCTTTCTGTCTTGTTTTTGGAATCCAATATTATTCCCATTGTTTTGTTTTGTTCCGATTTATTGTTTTGTTTATTCAGTGCTCTGTTTTGATTGGTTTCTGTTTTGTTTTATTCAATTTTACTATATCTGAGGAAACGGGCAACTATTGTGAAAGTAACAAGATATATTATGGTAGCCATTTGATGACCTATTGCCCTGATTTGATTGCTTTCACTGCTTTGTTTTGATTGGCTTTGTTCTGTTTTGTATGGCTGGGTTTTATTCTCCTTAAAAAAAAAATCCTAAGTCCTTTCGTGATGGCTAGCGTAGACCACCTGCATGTGGTGGGTGGGAAAGAGAAGATAAAGTGTAGCTCAACATAGGAATGGACTACTGGGCAAGGCATGTCATTTAGCCCAAGGCAGAAAATGTTATTTTGAGTGATTGCTTTGTGCTTGACTTAATTAAGTGCATTACACACATTGTTTCATTGTATTTTCACAGTAATGCCATGAGATGTTTCCTGTGTTTATAGCAGAGGAGGCTGAAAATCAAAGGTGTTCAACAGAACTTCCTAGCCTACAGGACCTCTCCTAAACAGCGATGGCGAACCCTTTGGAGCTTTCCGTGATAACAAACAAGCTGGATGCGGCCTGTGTGCCATAGGTTTGCCGTCCCTGACCTAGAATATTTTATCTCTGGCACAATGCGCAAAGTAGATAAGGATTTTGTGCCTTAGAAGCAGGTGACAAAGAAGTCCCTAGGCCAGTTTGCCATTGCAGACCTGCAGGTTGTCCGTAGCTTAGAAGTGTGCGTGGGCTGGGAGTCAGCATGCCACCACTATTGGTGCGACTTTCTTTCTGTTTATTTTGGGAGAAGGGAGAAGCGCGTTATTTGTATTTCTTCTTTCTGAAATTGCCAATTCATATAGTGGCTTTTTTTAAAACCTCATAAAGAGAAGACTGTGTGTTCCTAACTGCTTTACACAACCAACTGAGAGTGTGCAAAGGGGATCAGAACCTCAAGTTCTTGACTCAAACCTCCTTGGCTCATGATGGTACCCTGTTCCCCACATGGTCGGTCTCTTGTGAACTGTGACTGCTGACGAGTTATCACCTTTCTTTAATGAAATTACAACTATAATAGAAACACCCTGTGGAGTGGTAATGAAATTGTATCCACATTCTCCTGAGGACATTGGTCTTTGCACTGGAAGGAACCACAAATGTTAACCATTCTAACACAAATATTAGTTCTTTGCTTTGCATATACATATACAATTTTATATATACAATATCTATCAAATCAATCATTTTGGATAATAAACAATAGCAGACATTTTTGCATTGTATTTCCTTCTTGTCTCTTTATTTTGTGAAGTTTTGAGATATATACATACATAAAACTTTGCTGATCAATCACTTTAAAACAAACAAAACTTGAAAGGAAGTATTGAAAATGCCTATTTCGCAGAGGTCTGCAGAGCTGGTGTTGTAGCTCCAAAAAGAGTACTTGCCCAGCGTGTGTGAAGCCCCGTGTTCAATTCCCAGCACTGGGAAAAAAATAAATGAAAGGCAAATTTAAAAAACAACAACAACAGCAAAACAAAAAACAAGCCAAACAAAAATCCTACAAAAGTAACAGGTATGCAATTGCTAGCAGGGATAAAATACATGTATATACAAAGACCCCTCAAAACTATGTTGATGATATTTTATTTTAATTTTTACCTGTATAGCCCAATGATTTCCTACCAGAGAGGAAAGCAAATAATCTATATCACCTTTGCCAGTAAATTTCTCCAGCCCTTGCTTTGACATGCTCATCTTTGACAATCTGAAATGGGAAGGTGCTTTTATCTCCAAGGCACAGCAGAGACAGGGACCGTCTGACTTCCATGTCCCCTTTGTCCAGTGCGCGTTCCCAGTGATGTACTGAGGGTCATCACTCAGAACCTCGACCAACTGCATGAGGACCCGTGGAGCCCAGGGGTTACAGCAGCTATTTAACTGCCACCCTGGAAGCCCCCCAGAAGGACTGGACTAGGCTGAGAGATGGTGCCGCGGTTGAAAGACAGTCTCCACGTCAGTGGTGTGAGTATTACTCCCATTCCTCATCCGCAGAGAGTTGGTAAGGAAAATGCACTTCAAATGAAACTAGTAAGACCCATCGTTCAATTGCAAGATAAACTGCCAGCTTTTTGCACTTAACATTACGATTTCTTTCTAATTTGTAGATTATTTTTCTCAGAAAGGTGACTGCCTGATTAAAGGCATAAAATTGACAGTCTTCCTATTGCTTTATAAACAATACTATGTAATTTTCCAATGGAATTATCTGGCATATCACCAACTACATCTTTTTCAAAGGAGTCTTGTAAGATGGACAACCAAGAAATGGCTCCCCAAACCAAAACATCCCCCCTAAGAAATCAGCAGTGTAAAGCATAGATCAGATCTCTCTGAGGGATGATTATGTTGAGTTGGATCTTAGGGAAATAGTGGATTCTTTTGGAATGCCTGGGGACTAAAAAATGTTTATACTACCCTGGTGTTCAACAAGGAATATATGATTTGCATTCTTAACACTATAGGTACCAAAAAAACCCCCCAAACACTGTAAGTACCAATAAAGTAAATCACACATGCCAAGGTTTTATCCCAATAAGGAAAGGTAAGACGTTGGGACAGTTTAAAAACACACTTAGAATAATTAAATATATTCTATCAACAAATACAGTTAATCAGTTTTGGGAAGCATGAGAAGTTGTCTGTAGTTCTCAGTTCCACGGTGATTTTGGCATCCACTGATCAAACTCCAGACCAAAGACTCCTACAAGTCATACGGATCTGCCACAGTAGAACTGGCAAGGCTTACTTCATTTTATTGCACCTGGGAGATACCAGTGTGGAAAGTTATACACAAAAGTCTGTGAAAAAATCTACTGTCCTAAGAAAACGGGGCCAGCCGTTGTTGGTATAATTTTGTTCCCTAAGCAATGCTTGCCTTAAGTGAGATGTGACTCGTGTTAGGAAGACTACTTGGCTGATGGTATGTTAAAATACAGTCACTTACCTAATAACAAGTTAAAGAACTATTACAAGGTAGGATTAAAAATATAGTAAATGTTTAAATTAAAAAAGAATTATTACAGTAAAAGACACATTGCCATTAGGTCCTTCAAAATACACCCCTTTACTTCTAACACACTCATTCTATTGATCTTGCTACTTTACCGCATTGTTCTTGGACTTTTCTGTTCTTACAACTGTGGAAATTCTCTTTTATGTCTCTAGTCAAGCTGTTCTTGCTGCCTCAGTGTCCTGAATCAGTTGAAAACCTTTATCTTTCATGGCCATTTTGGCTTTGGCCGAGAGCCAGAAGCTGGGTGGTGCAGTGTCTGGAGAAGGAGGTGGGTGGGGACACTGTAATTTTTCACAGGCCTGCCTGTCTGCTGGATGGCATTCGGCAGCAGTATTCACTAAATTTTTGATCACAACTCATAAAGCCATGAAAGCGAACTTCCAGAACTGCTTGAGAAAGTGACAAGAACAATTGCGATACGTGTGTTAGAAGCTATGGATACTATTTTGAGGCAGATTAATAACAATGTACTTTTTAGTTTAATAAGTATTTTAAAAGTTTGGATGTTCACTGTATATTTTGATCACATCTCATACAACTGTTAAAATAACTCAAAAATGTCCATCTGCATGAGTATTAATGCGTGCTGGTTTGTAAACATCTAAGTTAAACATAAACAGATCCCTCAGTCTCTAAAAGCTTAATATGAGTGACATATGGGTGAACAGACTGACAGATACACAGATGAACGCCAACACCAACCAAAAACGTAAACTGAACCAAATATTTATGTGATGCACAACTCTTGGAGAGTGGCATCTGAGACATGATATGTGCCCATTATATCTGCTCTTGAGGGAGACATGCTGTCATTAATTCTGCTTCCTCACAGAGAAATTTCCTAGGCACTGCCTTCCCTCTAAGTCTTTATAAATTTAAAGAGCTACTGTGTCATGTGAATGGTAATAGGTGCTCAATAAACTTTGAAGATGGAAGGAAAGATAAGTTTGGAAAGAAAGCTTCAGGCTTAGGAACATAAGGAAAATGGACAGTTAGATAGAGAGTCCTGAGAAAGTATCTTAGTTAAACAAAATAAACAAACAAATGAAAAAACATACACACAACCATTATTTTATAAAGATGACCATGGGAAGGAAAAGATAGATGAACCCGAATTATAGCCAAATGTTTCTCAGGTTTTGCTGACATTTTTCCGCATATATTTGGCAAACATAAAAATGACTAATTGTATTAAATGAAAAATGACAATAGAAGTGCTTTTCCTCTTTTTAAAGTTAAAATTGTCCCAACTTTTAGTGTTATTGGTTTGGAACACAGGATGTGTAGGACAGATTGGGGACATTTACCTCTCCCTGTCTGATGTCATGCCAGTATAAACCCTATCAGAAGTGTGAACCATTAATTTTCTCTCATCTGGTTTTACCTTTGTTAGGATGTGTAAGAGCTTTGTCCAACACCAGTGCAATTCTGCACTGCCAGTGGGGGGCTGTGTACATTCCTGTAGCGTTGTGCTCAAAAGGAAGTGTAGCCAATTGCAATGCTAGGGTTGTCTTAGCTGTGATATGGAAATTTTCAGCCTAGCCAGACAAGGAAGAGCATGAAATAAACACACATTTGGGGCTGGACCCCTTGAAAAGACCTGGGAAGAACATAGAAAAAAAGTGAGTGAAACCTCCATAAGTATTCACAAAGCAGAGAAAGAGAGAGAGAGAGAGAGAGAGAGAGAGAGAGAGAGAGAGAGAGAGAGAGAGGAATTCACAAAAACCAGGCAATGATCAACCAATCTGATGACAAAGACCTGAACAATAAACAACTAGATTCTAGTCCTCAAAGGTGCATACCAAAAATCATTTATTTCATGGTTTGATTTTTCTTTTCTGCTTCCAGTTAGGTTAGGTTCTTGGCATGCCAAAAAGAATGAAGTGGATGAGTGGTAAGCCTTTCCTCATTCACTTATGCATGCATCCCACTCTAATTTAGAGAGTGTGGTCTTGGAATCAGCCCATAGTTTAAATTCTGTCTTTGTTCTTTCTATCAGTTGTGTGAGCTTGCCCAAATTACTTAACTTATGGGCATCTCATCTTCCTCTCTGAAATAGAGAGAATGGTACCTGTTTAATAGAATTATGCTGAAGATTGTGTTATAAGATCACCTCAAACTATTGCCTGCAAAATTCTGTTTTTCTTCTAATAATGGAAGTACAGGTGTAAGAAGAACCCACTTTTGAATGAATTGAAGGTTTTATGCAGTTTTATAGTTTCAGCAATGTAGTGATACTCAATAATAAACCAAAGCAGGAAATTTAGCCAAAGGATATAATCGTGATATTGTACAAATATTTGAAAGACTGTTACTTGCAATTTTGTTTTTAATGGGGGAAGTTAGAAATGATCTACATGTCCATCATGGAATTGCTTAAACAAATGATAGCAAGTGCATCTGATGTAATACTGAGTCATTTAATATATCTCAGAGCTGGAAATTTAAGTCATGAGAAATATTTACAAGGTTTACTAAAAGCAAAGCAAAACAAAACAAAAACTCCAAAAAACTGCCTCATTGCATTACTAAAGGAGTCTACATTTTAAATTAAAATCACATATTGAAACAGTAGAAGCTTATACATCTATATGTTAAAAATACTGTCTCTTTAAATTGATATTATAAGTGATCTTATTGATTTTAGGAGGTCATTTTTGATGTTTCTCGGTTTGTCAACCATAGTCAGAATTTAACTCAGTAATAATAAGATATAATTTAAGAGTATTTTAGGACTATATTTCAGATAATAGCACAGTTGACTGGTGGCACTGATCCCTAAAATGTAAGGATAAATGGATAAGAAATATAAAGTAATTATTTAGTGGACTATTTTTTTTTGCATCTGTTTCAAGAAAAACAGGGGAATTTGTATAGTTGATAAAACTCACTATAAAAATGTCTGGCTTAATTCTGTTTTATACAGAATTTTTATATCTTTCAATAATCACAAACATCTTTTATTAAATAGAATTAGTTCTTTTAAATGGGTCAAGATAAAATGTTTAGGTAGAGTAGTTCTATTTTATTTGGTCATTTGTATAAAGGTGTATTTTGATTTTGACTGAGAGTGTCCAGAAAATATATATTGTTTTTATACAGAAAATTAAATAGATGTGAAATCTACCACAGAGGGTATGTGGATGAATTCACTGGAAAAAAAATAGTGCTTTTAAAGTTGGTTTAATTCATTTACTCATTTATTTTCATTAATTATACCTCTCTTGTACTAAAGTTTAGATGAAGTTTAAAATAAATATGTGTAACAGAGCATTTGTAATATAGTTCTAAATGTAAATGAATGAGTGTAGTGAAATAACTTAAGAACAATAATATTACTGCTGTTGTTCAGCCATTTTAGACTAATTAAATCACACAACTAAGAGAAAAAGAACAAGCTATGCATTTGTTTAAAATTGATTTTGTTAATAGCTTATAAGAGGCTTTTGTTGTAAGGAAAATAATCCATTAGTCCCATTAGGATAGTGAATAATTTGGAGAATTTAGGAAATCAGATTCCATTATGTAGTAAAACTACAAAATGTGCTTGAGAGGGTGAGTTAGCCGACATGCAGCGTTACTTGTTGGTATCACGGGGTTAATACGATAGATACCTTGCCAAAAGTAAAATTAAAATAGAACTCTTCACAAGTGGTTAGGTCAATTAGTTTTAGTTTATTTTTTCCTAAGCAGTTTCTGGGTTTTTTCCCACTGCAAAATCATTTTTATTAGTGACTTGTCCATATAAAAGAAGAAAAACAGATTTACACCTTGAAACTTAGTACACTGACATAAGCCTTGGGAGGAAGGGTAACAGTCAAACATCCTTAGAATGGAACATGGACAGAGATGCTATTGTGGCACCTCATCCTCTGAAAGTGGGTACAAAGACAGATTTGTGAGTAGTATCATTGCTGATTGCATTCAAGTCAACTGTTAGACATACGGAGAGCATGTAATTAGGACACTGTACATTAAGTTCCAGATTTATAAAATTTTATACATGATCTCTACATATAAACATATGCACAATAAATTATAACATTTATTATAATTTAAAGTTCATTAACTTTGAATTTTATAAGTGGAATATTCACATTTGGGAAAAATGAAGGCATATAATATAAAGAAGAGAACAATAAGGGGGAAAGAATATTCACACAAAGGTAATTTTTGTTAGCCTTTTGGCATGTTCCTTAAATCAATAAATATCTTTTTCTCTGTCTTTGACTCTCTTTTTACACAGACACATAAGTAAATAAATTCATACATATTCATCAAATTCATAACATTTTAAATAATTCAGATTACCCTATGTAAAACAGTCATTCTTGCTTTATATCTGCATATTAATAGTTCATTATACCATGTGACATTACCTTATAACTTTATTTAAACACATCTTTGGGTTCTAAATCACTTTCAATGAGGCACAACTAACACAGGGCACGTGTGAGTCATTTTCAAAGCACCTTGAGTGAAACGATGATGTGTCTTCATCCATTTCAGAGTCCTTTGACTGCCCACTGCATCTTAGCCCCGTCTTAGGTGCCAGGAAGCTCCTCACCTTCACTCTCCTGATGCTACTGAAATAGCCCTGCTCAAAGTCACAGCGAACTTAGATGTAAACTCCAATGATGATGAATTTTAATTTCTTTCCTGGATGGACTCATCAACAGCACCCAGTACCCTTTGCAGCCACGCTTCTGAGAATATCATTTTCCCTTTGCATCTGCCCCTCACTCTCTCTCTCTCTTCCCCTTTCGTTTTGTTGACTTCTCTTTTGAAGCTTATCTTCATTTTCTTTACCTACCTGAATAAGCCAGGCTATGCTCTTTGCATTTCTCTCTGTACTCACAGCCTCCATGGTCTCCTTTACTCAGAGCTCTAAATTTCATGTTTTCTCTGACAAAGATTAAATGTATCTTTCCACCTTCAACTTTTCACCAAACTCCAAACTGACAACCACAGCTGCCCCCTGGCTTTTTCACCTGAACATCCAGTAGACATTTCAAACCTAGCATGGCCAAAGTTGAACTGTTGACTTGCAGTTTCCTATGTGCAAAACAAAGCAGTAGCCCAACCTGAAGCCCAAGTTGTTCCCTTTCTCTCAGCGAATGGCACTAGTCCATTTCTGTTCAAAGCCTTGAGGCCACTACTCAACAAATGACTGAGTGACCTTTATACTTCAGGTGCTGTGAATGCGTTGATGATCCAACTCCAGGACACACACACACACACACACACACCTATAACAGAGTTTACATCTTAGTGAACTAGATTTCTGTCTCTCAGTCCTTACCATTCCATCAGTACATTCCATTGAGTCTACTTCCATAATATTTCCGAATCAGGTCAGTTTCTATACTCTCTCTCTCTTCCATCTAGTCACATTTTCACCGGATTTGTTGCAAACAGCTGAGGTAGTCTTCTAACCAATCCTCTGTCCTTCCAGCTTTGCCTCAGTAAGATTGCTTCTCAGTAGAGTCCCCTTTCAAAACTGAATTCAGAGTTTGTTACTCTTCAATTTATTTTCCAGTTCAAAATAAAATCCAAGATCCTTACTGTGAACTTCTTGATCCAAACCAGAAACTAGGGAAGATGATGGGCTAGGGTAAGAGGTGAAAGGGTACATCAACAGATAAGGAAAATGTAACACAATGGAGTACTATTTTGCCATAAAGAAAGATAAACTTGAGTCATTTGTAGAAAAACGGATGCCTCTTTGCATTAAAAGAAATAAATCAAGCACAGGAGTTTATAAGAGGCTCAAATTACATATAAAGAGCAAAATAAAAGATGGTAGGAATTAGGTTGATAGATTTTTCTCAAATTTTAATGGGATGAAGAGGTGGGGGAAGAAAAAAGGATGACAAGAAATGTAAACTTTGTATGGCACAAATGTATCCTAGTAAGAAAAATTAAAGAAGATGAAAAGGATACTACTTACAGGCCTTTGTATCCTCCTCCTCCACATAATGATTTCAAAGTCAGGCGCAACCTTATTACAGTTGTCTATGGTGGAGGAGATAGACTGTACTGACCTAGTGCTCTGAATATTTGGATCTAGTTTTTGAAATTAAAGCCAATCCAGTTGGATTATCACGACTGCTCTAGGAAGAGGGAAAAGAAATCCCAAACTGAATCTTTTCAGCAGGAAGGAGATTGATTTGTCATAAAGGCTTTACTGCTGGCCTCTCAGCATCCTCTTTTATGTGGCATTGAAGAGCTATGAATTCAGATGCTCAAGTTATGATTCAATCTATCCACATAAAATTCTTGATTTATTTGAATCATATGTATCTATTGCCCCATGGTTAAGCGTATCAGTCACTCCACACCCACCTCATCTGTTACCGTTAACTGAAATCGGTTGACCAAACTTGGCAATCTACTCCGACTTTAATCCATAAGTGAAAACAAGTAAAAAAAAAAAATCAATCTTTTTTGGTTTATATGTGTGAAATTAAGACACTTCTAGTCTAAAAATTCTGCCTGGACGAAAATTGTTCAGTTTGCTTCACTCTCCATTTTTTAAAAAACAGAAATATTTGTTAGGACTTTCCTGTCCATGGGTCGATGAATAACAAATTTTACTTAGTGATATTCCATATTAATTTTAGTGGCCAGCTCAGTGGCTTGCCTTACTGAGGGACTACTTGCAGCTTTCTTTCTTTTAAAAAATGGGAGGAATTATTTGTGCTTATGAGAGTGATGGGAGCAACCATACACTAAAAATAGAAACTAGGAAATTAGCCACAGGCAAATTACAGCGCAGGGACAAATCTGCGAGCACTTCCTCTGCTTGGCCTGCTGCTGACCTCCTCCTGAAGTCCACAGGCTGTTTACTTGAATGGACAACATATCAGAGGACCCCCCCTTTCAGTCACCAGTTCCAGTTCCAGCTCTTCCAAGCTCAAAATGTCAAGTGAAGGCTAAGTCTAGTGCTGCCTTTTGGTTCGGGAAACAAACCTATTAGAATCCTGGCTGAAGTTAGAAAATGCATTATGTCAGGGCCTCTTGTTAAATTTGAGCCATAACCTTTGGACTGGGTGACAATTTTGTGGTTTTTAATACCACTTTCATGTCTTTGATCTTTAAGTTCCTTCCGTGCAAAGGTCCTTTCAACTTATACATTGAAGGCAAGAACGTGTTCTAAATCTGAGAAGTGCTATTTGTAATTACTCCCAAAATTATACATCTTCATCCCGTAAAATCATACAGCAAAAGATAATCTGATTCATTTTTGGAGAAGAGAAAGGCAAAAAAATATATATATTAAGGGGAAAGGCTCTAAGCAAAATAACATTTAGTGATCAGATTCTCTGTTTTCCTGGCTGCTGTTGCCAAGGCATCTGCGATTATTATCCTTTTTGTATTGGGATGAATACATAGAAGCAAACAGAGCTTGCACTTAGCAAAATGAAATATAAGAATCGTTTGTGTGTAGGTGGAAAGGAAATGATAGAGTTCAGAGAAACAGATGTTCTAAGAGTTATTAAAACTTTTCAAAATGAAATCTCATACCCTGTCTCTAATTACTGCATTGCTCTTCTTATATCCTGACAAGTCAAACCTGTTAAAATTCTTGGGGAGAGCAAAGAGAAATGGCATGCAGAAGCCAAAGCAACTTTCATTACACTGGTGACTTCCAGCCCAAGACATGTCGACTCTCTTGAGCTGATCACCTACAATGCCACAGAGCTGCCCACAAAAAATGTCAGGAAAGAGCATTTCTGGCTGTTTGTTTTGCATTCCTCAAGAACATTATTAGAATTCCTTCCCTGCAAACCCGCTGCTACAGCACTGTGCTAAAATAAGTGCTTCTTGCTTTGTGTGACTTTGTGTTTGCCATGTCCTAAAACTCAGATTCTGTTTTTTCCTCCAGCGCTAACTTATCTGAACATGTATTTTCATTCTCTGCAAAATTAGGCTTGCTGCACCCATAGATTTGGAGCTAAATGCTTCATATTTATTATCTTTAAGGTGCTGTGTTAATGAAAGAATTTTAATCATTGACATTGCTCTGTGAATTATGTATTACAAAAACCCCTGCTGGTGAGTTAGACAAAATTAACCTACTGTAAGGGGCATTAAAAAAAAATCACAGCTAATTAGTAAGCCAACAGGAACAAAGAGAATGTAAAACAAAGACGTTGAGAATGAGACATTTAGGTAGAAATTGCTGCGTCCCTATTAGACGTGGCTCCTCCTTTGATTTGGGCTACATTTGCAACATTGTCTGCCATTGCAGGAATCGTCCTCCAATCCAGTATGTTCCATTAGATGTGAGCATTTTTATGTTTTGTAATTAGGTTTCTGAGCTATAGTCTCTTCACTCTTTCAAACTGTGGAAATCCAAAGGCTCATAATAGAAAATGGAAGATATTTTTAAATGCTTTTAAATTATTTCCCAGGCGATCTATATTAGAGATGTAAGGCAATTCGTGGGGATTATAATGGGAAATGATTTCCATCGCTTTTTTCCCCTTGAATCACTTTGTATGCTCATCATATATTCTGTATCCATCCCTGTATTTTAAAGTGGCAAAGCTTTGTCCAAGCTCCCTTCCAGATGCGATTCCATGGGGAGGGGACAAAGACAAGCTGGGTTTAAATCATGGGCCGCTTGCCTCCTTGGTGGCTCCTTAAGCTGACATCGAGGGCCATGCATCACTCGGCTGGTGCAGGAGCTGGGAGGAGACAATTGACCCTGAGAGGCTGCCAGCCAGGGGCTCACGCTGGGCCCCATTTGTTTATAATTGCGCCTTCTAAGTTATAGGTGGAGATAAAGCAACTGGAATGGGACAAGCAGAGGTAAGAGACAACCATAATGTCTATTCCAATTTTCCCCAGTTCAGCAGAGGCCCCGAGCATTAAAAAGGATAAGACAGTTCCTTGACCTTTTGTGTACTTCTGGATTATTTCATTTTATTTTCTTCATGTTAAATTTTCTCCCTTTACCTAACCATATCCAAGACCACTCTCTTCCCAATGAGAATCTGATTTGTTGTTCTTTAGAGAGAGTGTCATTAATCTTTCCTCTTCCATCCTCCTAGTTTACTGCTGGAATAGCCGCCAACACACGGATGATTGAAAACAGAAGCAAACTGAATATTTGTGCAGCCATCTTGCCTTTTTTAGGCAAAAGGAAATGGTCGAAGAATCCACAGCAAGAAGCAATTCCTATTTCGAATGGAACATAAAGTGTTGAAGGATCCAAGATGTCAGCAATAGTGTGTGAATTCCTTGTGTGACAATTTGGGCTCTGCTATATCCAACATTCTTCTTACTGCTTTTGCTGGGTTTAAATAACTTAAAAGATTGTTCTACATTTCAATTCTGGTAAGTTTCTCCTTTGCAATAAATTCAGTGAAAACAGAGGGGAATACTTTAAAGAACTTGAATGTGTTTTGAGTCTAAGTGTTAATTTTAGTTAGTCACTTTAAATTTCCATCTTCATGGTTAAAGAGGAGGCCAAGGACCCAGCTCTCCCTCCTCTGACCGCTTTCCTGCTCTCTGTTGGAATTCATCTTATTCTTAATTTTGCTACATCAGTTGTCCTAGGAGCCTCCACTGTCCAGCTCTGTCCTTTACTACTACACCGGCCCCAAGGGTGCCCTACGTGTCTTTCTTGGTTTTTGATTGTTATAACTATACAGCACAGACCAATAATTCATAAAGATAAAGGTGGGGCTTTTTGTTTGCTTGTTTTTTTGCTATATTTATGAAGGCTGGCAAGCTCAAGATTAGGTGGCTGTGTCGAAGTTATCCGTCTTGCTGGCAGAGATTCAGCAGAGTCCCAAGGCAAGGCAAGATGTCACGTGGCAAGCTGGAATGTCCTAGTTCAAATGTCTCTTTTTCTTCTAATAAAGCCATGGGCCCATAGGGTTGGGCCATCTTATGACCTCATTTAACTTTAATTATTTTCTATCTTTGAAAAGTATAGTTGGATTAAATGTCAATACCTCACAATGAAGATTAAGTTTCAACATGAATTTTGGTGATGAGAATCAAACTCTGCCCTATCCCTCTTCCAAACTCCCAGCATCCTTTGCGTGGGGCTCCTGTTCCATTATTAGTAAAATATTCTGTATGATTGTCTTTATGTTTAATATTTCTAACATGAGTTTCATTCAAATGAAAATCTGATTCAAATGAAAATCTGTCTACTTTCCTTAAACCCCTGTAGTTCTTGCAGTCTCCAGCAGCCTTCCCAGTGGCCACCTCCCACTGATGGCTGTCCCTCTTTGTTTGTTGACTGTCACTCCTAGCTCATCACCACTCTCTCCAACATGGCTCCAACTTCATGGCTTCATGCATGGTAACATAATTGTGTTCAAAGTTGGTGTCTCTGATTCTTGACTCTTAAGCTTTTTGGTCATGTTCTCTCCCAAGATTCTATGCTTTCATCTGCTTTTGCTTCTTCCAAGTTCAGATCTTTAGAAGCTAAATCTCATCATTGCCCATCACAGCATCTTCCCGTATTCTGAAGTTCATACCTCATCTTCTGAGCTATATAAATTAGAAATAAACACAAAATCACATAGGATGTTTTCACTTCAAATTTATATCCAAGAATAAGTGCATTTTTACTGTTGCCAAGTAGTAACATTGCATGCTTCTAGCACACTCTTCCACTTTCCATAGATACTTTTTCCTGTTTTGCTTACTTTTACACATAATGTCCCAAAACACAGCAGAATCTTGGTCTGTTCATAAACATGTTTTACCCTTTAAGGGTTTTATGATTGCTCCACCACCTTATAAGTATGATCTTAGCAAGTTGCTATGCATTTCAATATTTCAACTTTCTTATCAATGAGATGAATATATTATACTGTTGGTCTTTTAGGGAAACTAATTGAGTGGTCTTGAGCATAACACTGGACAGATAAGGTTCAAAAACAGTGAATCACTGTGTTAGTCAGCTATTGGTTTCTATAAAAAAACACCTGAGATGAACAACTAAGAAGAGGGAATTTCAGATGATTCCATCTGTGGTCACTTGTTCCTGCTGCTTCGGACTGATGATGGCCCAGTGGTGTGTGATGGGAACAAGAGATCTGGTTGCCTCATTGCACTGGGAAAGCTCCTCTCTCTGCCAAAAAAGAAAAAAAAGGAAAAAGAAAACAAAAAGAAAAGCAAGAGAGGGAGTGTTGCAGTTTGTGTCTGTATGTATCCCTAAAGCCTCATGCGGTCATGGGGTCAGGTCTTTTGAAGGCAGTTAATCTAGAGTTTGTGAGTGACTCAGGCTTCACTGCAGGGATTAAGGGTGTACACTCAGCCTTGGGCTGGTAGCCTGTGTACAATATAAGGGACAGAAACAGGCTTTTTGTCTCTCTCTCTTTCCTTCTCTCTCTCTCTCTCTGCTTTCCTGTTTTCTGCCACCATGAGCCATTGCCCCTCTGCCATGCCACCCTGCCTTGGAGCCAGCAGATTATGAACTGAAGCCTCTATAAGCTGTGGGAGCTAAATAAACTTTTGTTCCTTAACTGTGGGTGTCAAGTATTTTGTCTCAGCAATGGGAGAAAAGTAACTAAGACAGGGAGGTCTGGGAGCAAAGGGTCCCCTTTAAGGATGGATCCCCAGTTACCTAACTTCCTTCCACTAGGCCCTAAAGGTTTCACCCATGTCAGTAGTATTCCAGGCTGGGACTAAGCCTTTTAACACATGACCTGAACTATAACAATCATATTCCTACATTTATTTTTTGCTGTCAAAGATTACCTTTTCCTACTTCTCTCTAAATTGCTCCTCATTTAAACCCAGGGTATAGATTTCCCTCTCTGATGAATTCATTGTGCCTTCTATATTACCAGATGGCCCTGTGCCAGTCTATGTAATAACTGTTGCATTGCCTTATAATTTTTTCTTATGTGTCTGTCTTTTTAGTTAAACTCTTTGCTCTTGATAATATTTCACATGTATTATTTAAATTTATCTCTGAGGCGCTAGCTTAGTGGTTAGTAAAATGCATACTAGATGTGTGTGGTAGTGCATCATTGAAATCCTAGTGTCCTGGAAGGCTGAGGCAGGAGAACTGCAAGTTTGATACCATCTTGGGCAACTCAGCAATTTAGTGAGACTCTGTCTCAAAATGAAATTTAAAAAGGTCTGGAAATGTAACTCAGCACGAAGACCTGGGTTTCAGTTTCTAGTAAAACACACACACACACACACACACACACACATATGCTAGTTGTGTTAATAATTTAGGTAAAATATGATACCCTCTCCTAAGTCTACTATGTCTATATTGCCAAAAATTGTTCTCAACAAATTACTTTCTGTGAAGAATTATTTGAAAATGAAGGTCATACTAGAATTTGAATCATGCTCAACATCCACAATAAACACTACATCTAATTAATTCAAATAATCAAATGGCTTTATCAGTAGAATAAATAGCCCATTATCAGAGCTGAGGCTACATCTAGAACCTGCTAAACATCAGGTTATTCCTGTCAGAAAGGACCTGGCCACAGTAGCCGGCTCAAAAGCTGTGAACTCTGAGATGGCTTTCCGAGTTCTGTTATTCTTAGGATTTATTCTGCCATGGGCTTGACATGCAAAGGCATGGATTGCTTCCCTATACAGGCCTGACTTCAGACTTCAATAAGAAAAGCATCTATCTTTCTTCCCTTGGGGGTTCTGTGGCATTTTTTCCTTGAGAAACTCACCTTCAAATTTGTCCAGGACCCTAAGATGCTAGAGAATTAAAGATCTGCCTTGAGGCTGGCTGGGCCAGCACCGTCTGGCTGTTCTTCCCTTGGATGCGCGTGCCCTCCTTGGGAAGGCGTACAATTAGCTGTCAGTATGTGCATTTCACTAATGAAATGTGGACAAAGAGGAAGAGTCCCTGGCCCTCACCTAACAGTGAGCCACGCATGGGCCTGGAAGAGCTGTTCTGGAACCTCAGCACACTTTGCGTGCCTTGAATTTTCATCACTGGGGCATGGCTCATCCAGCAGAGATCTATTATTTCAGGTTTATGTTTAGACATACCACTTTTTTAATGGAAGATGGGAGAACAATGAGCAAACTGTCTGTAGATGTTGTCACCACTTATAAACAGTTTTGCTGAAGGCATTACAAGGTGCGAAGAACTGTCAGGAGGAGGAAGATCTATGAGTTCTCTGGGTTCCTATCATCCGGAAAAGAATTGAATGGCCAGTCGAAACTCATACCATGCAAAATCGTATCAAATTTTTCATGCTCGCGTCCCTCCCTGCCCCCTTCAGAATGAGAGCTTGTTCGGGACCTTTCCCTCTTCCCCCTCCACACCTAGGCTGATGGATCATCCAAAAGTCTCTCAGGACACTTCCTCAATTGCAGCACGAAGAAATATTATACATGTTAAAATGCTAGCAGGGAACTGGACAAATATCTGCATTCATTTTGGAACTCCAGGACCTGGGGGAAACGGCTGCAGAGACTTCAGTTTGCTAGAACGTTGTAAGACTTATCTTTGTGACTGATTGCTTAATATGTTGTGTAAGAGTAAAAACAGGCAAAGCAGAAGTACATCTTTAGCAAGGCAGTCCTTTGTTACTTCGCAAACTACTGTGTTCTCCCACGAACCTGAAGTTTTTGACAACGAAGTACAGGATGACAAAAATTCTAATGCTTGACTGCAAAAATCCAGAGCGTCTTAGCGCAGACTGGCCCAGTCGTCTTTTCTACTTCTGATGAGAATAATATTATTAGCTGTTTACCAGCTGAATTGTAAGTGCCACTTCCTGTGCCAAACACTTAAATACCTATATTTATCTCACTTAATCCTTCTAAGAACTCTTCCAGGTTGCTCTATTTTTACTTTACCAAAGCGAAAACTGAAACTCGCGGAAGTTAAGTCACTTGCTAAAATCACTTAGAGAGCAAGGAAGTGTGGTGCTGACCCGAAGCCGCTATTTAAAGCATTTTCCTCTGTTTCTACTTCTGCAGTCTGCAAGTGGCAAGCACTTTCTCAAATCTGCAGATGAGATGTGCAACATAGCCGGAAAACAAAGCTGGAAAATACAAGCAGCAGATAAGTGATTAGGTAGTTTTAAAGCCAGCAGACATTTGAGCAGAACAAGTACGGACTGCGAGCTGTCCTGAGCCCAGCAATGTGCTGAACCCCAGCGAGCGTAAGTGCTCGGGGCACTGGAGAAGCTGGGATTGTTCTCTTCCCATTCCCAGTCCTCTGCCAGAAAGCAGAGACTTCAGCTCTCCTGCCAGGTCCAACCACCCGCAGCTATGTTTTCTATGTCATAGTCCTGAGCACTCACAAAGGTACGCGGTCTGTGGGATCTAGTTTCCCCTGGTAGAACGTTTCCCACCACTTTGGTGTTTTCTGTAATACTAGAGATTGAAATCAATGAATGCTGAGTTACATTCCCAGGCTTCCTTTACTCTCTGTTTTTAAATTTTATTTTGAGACAGAATCTTCCCATGTTGCTTAATCCAGGCTCAGACTTGTCAACCTCCTGCTGCAGCCTCTGCTAGTTGGGCTTGCGCACTTGTGCCAGCACACCTGGCTTGGTGTGTGCTTTTTGTTTTCATTTGTATTTTTTTAGTACATATTCACACAACATCAGGATTGCTTTCACCATGGGAGTCGGTACATGTACATAATACATCTGTATTCTTCATAGAACTCACTGACACTTTCAAAACTGTCTTGACTTGGACAATAAGCCATAAGATTTCCTTAAAATTAGGTCCTTCTTATTAGTATAGGAAAACTGGAAACTTAAACTGGCTGAAGAATATTTATTGGTAACAGCCCTTCCCATACATGATCTTCCATTTGGATTATAAAGAGAAGAATGGAGCTGGGCATAGTGGTGCATGCTTGTAATCCCAGCACTTGGGAGGCTGAGGCAGGAGGATCTTTGCAAATTCAAGGACAGCCTTGGCTACAAAGTGAGCTCAAGGCCAGCCTGAACTGCATAGTGGACCCTGTCTCAAAAAGACCAAAAAGAAAGGAAAAGAAGAGAGAGAAAGAGAGAGAGAGAGAGAGAGAGAGAGAGAGAGAGAGAGAGAGAGAGAAGAATGAGAAGAATGAGAGGGAAAAAAAGTTTGTTGGTTTTGTGAGACACAGGGAGTCGTGAGGTAGTCTGTATTGCTGGGGTCCCATGACAAAGATTCTTCAGGGTTTGTTCTCTTTCCTGGTGAGCTGGGGGCCCCAGACACTTGTGTACATTTAGGCTATCAGAGATCTGTGTGTGTGTGGGGGGGGAGTTTTACTCTAATTTAGGTGTAATCTTTCCATTAAATAAAATTCTAAGCACTTTTTTCTGATGAACCATTCCTGCCTCAAGCTGGATGCCAAGACTGTTGTCGAATTTGAAGCTTGGGCAGCATCTGTGCTCTTAGAAAGGAGCCAGCAAGTAGACATCCAACCCCGTCCGCACAGCAGCTGACGCTGCAGCTGGGCACCTGCATCCTGCCTCGGCCTCCTGCATGGGGCCTGCTGCGGACGGAAACAGTGGGAGGCTTTGTGGACACCTTCTCCTGCCCGTCCCCATTCTGCTCTGCACCTCTTTGTAGGACTCAGAAGGACCCGGAAAGGAGTGAACGGCATTTCCCAATTTCAAATAAGGATTGGGATTTTACATGTAAAAGTGGCTGAATGAATGAAATCTTAATTCACTTTGTGAAATTCAAAAATGACGGCAATGCTGCCCCAAATGCCACGTTTATTGGAGGCTTAGGTTGAAATGTCAGGAGTCTATTTGCAGTCTGAGTGAGTCTCTTGAACTGTGACTAAGTCACTGCCGTGACTATTTTAATGTGTTTTCATCAATCCTGGTGAAATTATATAAATAAAACGTCCTCAGGTTTTCATCTCTGCTCAGCTGTCTTGCAAAGGGGTAATCGGACCCTACCGCAAGCTCTATGGAAAAACACAGCTTAGCTGACAAATTAGTGGTATTTGGTGCTAATATTACTAATTCAACATTTGGAAGGGTTGCTCACTGGGGAAAAATAACATGTTCTATAAGTCACAGGAGAAACTAGGGAGATAGTTAATGGGTGTTGGCTCCACAGCACATATTGTTCACAATACTCTTCAAACGGCTGCTGACTTCCTGCCAATAGACGTGGAAGTAATTGTCAACAAGATTTATTGTTACTTTCGCATTTATACAGTGAGAGAGGAAAGGTTCAAAGAGTCCTGTGAAGTTCAGTTCTGACTTCTACTGAACCATGGCAACGCACCCTGATTACCCCTAATGTGTGCAGCAGAAAGAATTCTGTATCATCGGAGGTCTCCAAGTCATCCTTCTTGTGGGGAGTGGATTCCCCCCACCAACCGCAGTAATTTCTTCTCAGATCAAGGAGCTGAGCTTCAGTTTGATTATTTTTCCCCTCTGTGGGCAACGGTTGTTTTGCACATTGTGAAGCAGCATTCTTCAGCAACAGAATTAGGGATCGGATTTAGAGTATAAGTGTGTATCCCCAAATAAATGTAACTGGCAAAAGAGAGGGGAGGTTTGAGTCTTGAAAGGGGAAGATTTTGCCTGCCAATTTAGAAGATGCCTGAGAAGAAATCCTTCGTTAGAGGATATTCGGAACCTTTTGTCATAACATGTTTTTTCCATCTTGGCTATTGTCAGGATATCCAGTTTATAAGGATTTATGAAGTAGCTTCTCTTGCTAGCTCTACGGGAATAAAATTAAGATGACGCGATTGCCAATTCCGGCAACTTGGATTTGTCTTTCTAAAAGTGAGGAGCAAACACTAGTGTCAAGAAACATCTGCAGCTTAAGCCTCTCCAACCGTGCCTACAATTAAATGCACACACACACACCATGGACACACACACAAAAGATTATCTCTTCCTTGAATTTCAGGATGGTATTTCCAGGCGCAAGAAGCACCTGTTGGTAGAATTTCCCCCTGTAATGAAGGCCATCTGGATAGGAGACAAAAGTAGGGTGTGAGGACGCTGGTGAGTGCAGATAGAGCCCCTAGGAGTGATGGAGGCAGCAACTGCTCTGAGGACTTTTAACAACTGCGGGGGAACAAACACACAGGACAAGGGGCCATTTATCTAGGCAGTATTTACACAGGCAGCAGGCATCGGAAAAGGAATGGATTGGGATTATGAAACTTTTTTCCCCTCGATGCAAAAAATAGGCATGAGATAGGACATCTGAAACCCCCTGGCATTCCTCCTGTCATTTGAACATTTACCACGGTGCTTGTTTCCACACCATGGAAAGCTTATCCCTTGATTACTTTTGAAAGGAGGAAGAGAAGAGATATAAAGGAACCTATCATTTTTAAATGCCACTCTTCAAAAGTTGGATAAAAGTGGGCCAGAAGCAGCACTGGTGAGTAATGCTAGTAATAGTAGATGTCAGAGGAGAACATAGAACTCTCTGTGCTGGACTGATGAACCGGACTATTCAGCTTTGTATTTTGTGATTTAGAGTTGCACAAAGAAGTACTTCCTGGAAGACCACGGTGCCTTTACACAACATGGATGTGAAACTTTTTTGAGAATTAATCATCAGGAATTCACGAACAATTCTCTTTTTTCTTTAAGAGCTCCATGTGTTTACCAGAACATAGTCATTAACTTATTTAACGATGTATTTATTAGGTTCCTGAACTGTGGCAAGTTTGCCGCCCTAGGCACTACAGCCACATAGGGTAGTGAGGAAGACAGATAAAAATCCCGTCCTCCTTGGGTTTTCAAAAGGAAGGTTGACTAAGGAGGGAGGATAAAAAATGTAAAAATAGAGTTAATAGAAATAAATCAGCTATGGGAAAAACAAAAGAGAGAAGGAAGCATTTTGGGTGTGGACAGAGACAATTACAATCTTAAACTGGAAGATTCAAGGAGGCCTCGGTGAAATTGTACATTTGAACAAAGCTCTGGAGAAAGTGGGGAATGAGTCCTAGCGCATCTGAAGAAGAAACTACTCCAGGTTGAGGGAAGAGGCAGTGCAAAGGCTGGGGTGAAGGAGGAGACCTGGGGCGCTCAGGAAACAGCAAAGAGGAGAAAGTGGGAGAATAGCAGGAGCTTCTGAGAGAGATAACGGGGGGCCGGCGGGTGGTGTTTTGCTGGACATTTCAGGGATGGTGGCTTTTGCTCTCCAGTGACATGGGACGTCTCTGGATATTTTAATAATTTACTTGCTATGTTAAGACAACTTTAGCTGAAGCAAGATTAGAAATAGGATAGCCAATTAGGATGCTGTTAGAATAACGCAAGCCAGAGATGTCGGCTTAGCCGAGGGTATTGACGGTAGAGCTGGAAAGAAGTAGCTGAATTTGGAGACTTTTGAAGAGGTAATGGGCCAAAATGATCGGCTGATTTAGCCTATAGGAAACGTATATGAATGACTTGTCTCCCTTTCACTGTCTCAGACTAGACACGCATACATTTATAATTTGCTGGAGAAATCCAGTTTCCCCTTTTCTAAAGTCTTTTTGGGTTTTAAAATTTCAATCCTATTTTTCTCATAGGCCTTTCTAGACCAAAAAGTTTTGAGCACTGTTGTCAGACAGAAAGCATCTCTGCTCGCAGATGTTCTGCCTGCCCTCCTGCAGTTCATAGTACAGTATTCTAGGGAAGCTATACGTGTCTTTTTTTTTTTGTACTGGGGATCAAACTCACAACCTTGCATTTGCCAAGCAGATGCTTACGCTATTGAACTGAATCCCTGACCCCACGCATGTACTGATATACAAATCAATATTGCACTTCTCCATCAAACGCACACTACTCTTCTATCCTATTTATTCCACGTTTCCTCTTCCCTTAACTAGCATAAGCAATATATTTAAATGTAATGCTAATCAATATATCAATTTTAGTACATGTTCAGTTCAATTTACTTACTGGATAGTGTGACCATTTCTGATCAGCAGGATTTTGACAATATTCTAATAATAGTAATTTAAAATAATACTTAATAAACTTTAAGCATAGCAAGGAGCTGTTTATAGTTAATACTCATTTTTCTGATTTAATTTTCACAGTTGTTCTCCAAAATAGGCACTAAGGAGGAACTGAAGTTGTAGAGTGATTAGGTGCCTCACTTAAGGTCACCCAGTTAATAAGTTTCAGCGCTGGAATCTGTAACTAATTCTTTATGGAGTACATTCCTGTCCTCCTGTCCGGCATCCTGGGTGTAATGATTAATTTTATGTGTCAATTTAAAGAGTGATTTTCCTAAGATTAACATTTAAATTGGTGAACTTTGAGTGAGCACATCACCCTCCATAATGTGGGTGGGCTTCATCCAATCATGGGACGACTTGAACAGGAAAGCTAGGCTGCCCACACCAGAGCACCCACTCCCGCACGCTGCCTCTGGGCTCCATTTGCCATTGGCTCCTGGGTCTCCACTTGCCAGCCCATGCTGCAGGATTTTTCCTAACCAGGCACCATAATCATGTTAGTTAGTTCCTCTTACTAAATCTTGTATTTTTGTATAAATTATGTATAATATATTATTAGATATACACACATATCTTGTTTGTTCTGCTTTCTGGAGTGACTTGACTAACACTTGGAGTCATTTTTTTTAATTTTAATTGGAGAAGACTTACACTTTTTTAAACTTACTTATTTACTTTATTTGTGGTGGAGATTGAATGTGGGATCTTGCTGTACCACTGAACTATGCCCCAGCCCCAAGATTCATCTCCTGATCGGCACTCAGAACCAGAAGTTCACTTGAAGACTAAATAAAGTCTAATAGCACTTCATCAGGGATATACTGGGATGTAGGATTCCTGCCCATACAAGAACAATATCTGCCTTTTTCTATCACTGTTGTCCTCATAGTGGTCAAATGACCACTGTCTCTAAACTGAGTGTTAAAACCATTTCCATCCCTTTGAATGATGACCACTCATCATAGAATATGCTAGTACTGCATTCAAAGCAACCCTTCCATTCGCCTAAGATACCATTGGTTCTTCAATGTCCCCCAGAGACCCTTGTCTGAAGCCCATACTGCTCCAGGGAGGTGGTGGAATCCTTTAAGAGAAGGGAAAAACCAGGAGATCCTCTGGTCATAGGGTGAACTATCTCTTCACTGGAGTGTATTCACAGTAGGTGTGAGACTCTATACCTTCTTGTCTCTCTTTCATTTGGTCTTCTTCTTCTGCCATGAAGTACTGGCTTGTCAAGGTCCAAAAGCAATGAAGCCAATCAACCATCAACTAAAACCTGTAAAATTGTGAGCCAAAATAAAATTTCCCTTTTTAAAGTTGATTTTTCATTTATTTTGTTACATTAACCTATTATAGGTATAACAATATCCAATTAGGTTTCATTTTCCATCAGGTTGATAGAATATAATAGTTTTTTGATGAGTTATAAAAACATGATTAATTTGCTATTCTGAAAGTGTATAATACTGCAACTAGAAAATTCAAGTACTGGCTTCTAATTACTTTTGAATATAAAACTGAATTTTTTTGTCTTTACAAAAATTTTAGGTTAAAAATCACCAAAACCAAATCATATACCAAAACCTGGAAGAAATTTTACTTCTCACAAACAGGTATCTAGGTTAAATTTCTGTGATATCATTGTATCACACCATTAAAAAAATAGCCAAAAAGTAAATGTTTATATATTCTCAGTAGGTATCAGCACATATAAGAATAAGGATGTTAGTTCAGACAGTAGAAGAAAATGGTAAGATTCTGTATTATTTTCAAAAGCTTCAGCTATAATTATTTTTATTCATATTACTATATAAGTACAAAACAAGCACTTTTTTTAATTCCACTATAGTTCATTTAAAAAACGTCAGTTACCTCTGCTGAGTTGACAAGTAAATTAAATTTAATACTATCTACCAAATATATAATGAATAAATATAATTTACTACAACAAATGAGTGAAACAAATATCATAGTCTTGAAGTTAATGATATATAACATTGTAGCTTAAGAAGTCAGAGTGTCACCAGAAAATTGTCGTACAAACATACCAGATAGAATTTAATTTCATAATGACAAGACACAGATTAAGTATACAACTGATGAAAAATGACTTTGAACCCAGTCTAGCTATTCATTCTACTGTAACTGTCTTGAAGTATCAGACTGGCAAGTGTCCTCCAGCCTTTCTTTGTGTTCTGATAACAAGATGTGGATGTGTTCAGCCATCTTGATGTTGAGCATTTTCAACGTGTTTTGTTCCATTCAGTCATTAATTCTCTCAAACTCACTGTTATTGGAACTAATTATTTCTAATTTCAACTAAATGAAATTAAAACTATTACTTTAAATTGTTGTCTTAATTTTCTCTCATTGTTGAGATAAAATACCTGACACCCAAAGTTAGGAAAGAGAAGGTTTATTTCTTACAGGTTGGAGGTTTCAGTCTATACTCAGGTGGCTCCAAAGCAAAACAACATGGCTGAGGGTAGCAGTTCATGGCCACAGCAAACAGCAAGTGCACAGCAAAACAGAAAGATACTCCTTCTTCCCACCTTTATGTTGCATGCTGGTTCCGTCCCTGGGTGGGTGCAGCACTCATACCACCAATCTGAGCACTAAGCAATGAACCAATCACAAATGCTAGATTTGACTATGTCCATGATTGCATGAGGCTTGGGGGGAATCCGTTGAACACAAACCATAACAATTACCATAAGAGCCCTGGTCTTGCTTATAGGGCAGAGGAAGGAGCAAGGAGCCTTTAAGCAACAACTTGGATCTGTTTCTCTGATTTATAATGTCTCCATTACTTACTACTTATTCAATATTTGCCCATTAACCTGCCTGTGTTGCTTTTCTCCCACATGTAAGGGTTGATAAGATAGTTAAAATTATGTATGTTGGAATAAAATGTCAGGTAGATGGCAAAGATACAAGAATAGCTCAACCTGTGAAATTGTGAGCATTGCTATAAATTAAGGGTCAGCAGACTATAGCTTAGAGGCCAAATATTACTCACTGCTGAGGTTTGTAAATAAAGTTTTATTGAAACACACTCAATACCCATAAGTCATGGATTGTCTCTGGCTGTTTTTACACCACAAAGGCAGACCTTAAAACTGTGGTAAAGACTGATTTTTAAAGCCTAAAATGTTTACAGTCTGACCTTTTATAGAAAAGTTTGCCAGCCTATGCTAAAATTGGTGAAATGATTATCATTAAGGAAATAGATGGCATTCCCTTTTTGAATTGTTTGGAGATTTCATAAGGTTAAAAATAGAGACTGATACTTGAGAGATGCTTTGGTCCTGTTTCTATAAATGCTGCAGGGAAATAAAGGTAAAACAGCAACAACCAATAGCAAATGAAGAGATTCCACCCCCAGATGCTGTAACAAATTCAAAGTGTGTCGCGAGAGGCAAAGAAACTTAAAGCCCAGAAAGTTTGGAGCTCAAGTTTGGCATCACTGATTTTCAAGTGGCTCAAAATGCAGCAAAGTGATTTCTTTTATAATGATATAGGCCTGTCTTTACCTGAACTGCCTGGTGAGTAATTAAGGTACTTTTCTGTACAGACTTGTTCTTCAGGGAAGAAGTGAATACATTCACAATGATTTTGCTACCCTGATATTTTTAAAATTAAACAGGTAAGGGTCAAGGATTCATTTCATTAGGCTTAGGTTTGTTCTTTTCTGTATTTCAGATTAAAATATTTTCTACTGTTTTTTCCTTTAATCTACTAGAGCTGTAGTATAGAAGAGTGGTGAGGTAGTTAGCAGGCTTTGTGGCCTAGGCCCTTGGTTTCAGTTTGTGTATATTCCATATGTTAGCTGTGTTGCTGTGGGAAGTCACTAAACCTCTCTCATCTCCATTTCCTTTCCTTGTTCAATAAGAGTAATAATGGTGCATTCCTGGTCCATTCTATGGAAGGGGTTCCATGAGTTAATATAGGTACAATGCTTTAAACAACATTTGCCACATAGAAAGCACTAAGAGATATTATTTTTTATTAGCATCATCACATCTTTCTTCTGGAAACATTTATTCCAACACTTGAGATATTTCAAGTTTTTGCTAGTTAAGGTATTGTCTGTATTTTTAGTAAGAGTCATTAGTAATAATAATGAAAAGCATTATATTCCTATTATTTGACATATTGATTTCTAATTTTATTAAATGGATGTCCCCTAATACTGTGCTAGAGAGATGGCAATTTTAAAACATGAAGCTATTCTATTTTCAAATAATTTACAGCCTGCAGAAGAGATAAAAATATGTACTTACAAAACATATAGAGACCAATACAATAGTAACATCCTCATTATCTCATCATCCCACTTCTATTTATTGACCATTTATTTTGACAGATTCTATATTTGGTGTATAGTATATATTATCTTAGTAAATCTTCACACACCTGCTCTGCAATGAGATATTCTAACTTAAGTTAGCACATGAGGAATTCGTAGCATAGGGAAGTCACATGATTTGTCCAACTTCACACATACAATGGTATTTTGCTCTCTATATAACCACTAAATAAAATAACTTCAAAAACTTTTCCTCCCTGAACATCTCTACAATGTTTCAATAATAATGTGGATTTTATTTTGAAGATGATTTCTATTCATTTGAATGCAGAAGAGGAATATTAGAAAATGTCAATGACTTGTAATTTGTCTCTTTACACAGGCTTATTAAACTGGATATATTCAGGTTCAAAACAGGTGATGTAAGCTAATGATGTTGTCTGCATGCTTTGGAAGTTAAAAATAAGAATAAGGAGAGTTTGAAAAATTAATGAGCAGACTTTGTGAAAGTGTCAATGCAATTTTTGATAGTTATTTTAACTAAGCATCATTTCTATTTTTTGTGTTGAAAGAACTACTGTTGAAGAGTATATTCAAAGAATCTATAAACATGACTGTGTTATCCCATATGGTTATATTTTCTTTCATACAATAGTTCAATTTTTTAAAATAAATTGAAACATGTTCTCTTGACACACAGTGTGTGCTTAATAAATACCACATAATACAAAGAATAAATGAATATATTTACACTGTATTTTCAGAACTGCTTTATTTATGATATTTAATTGGTTGTGGTCTTGTCATTCTCACTTTAATTATGTCTATTTGTACAAACTGTGTTGGAAGTATGGTAAAAAAAAAACTCAATTAAATGTCTGAGACCCCATCGGTCAAAGAACTACAGAGAACATATTTTTGAAAAATAAATATTCTTTAATTATCTAATTTCTAACTTCAGTGTTGTGTGTTTGATTTTCTAAAATACCAGAGATAAGACTCAGTAAACTTGCTATAAAATACAGGAAGGTATTAGCAAGATCCATTAAGTCTTCAAATCTTCAGAAAAAATATGTTTTTAGAACATCAGAAATCCAACCTAATAAAAAGGCTGATGCATTTACATAGCACATAGGATTGTCAGTGAAGGATGAATATCACAACTAGAATGATGACACAAGGGTTAACATTCATCTCAGCAACTGAAATACTTTCCAGTTTCAGTTTGTGCTTCTTATGCCAAGGTTGAGGAAGAAGTAAGGACTAAGTTCAATTTTGGCAAGTGATAAGATATATAGACTTGACTCCTATAAGAACCATTGTGCTCTTTCTACAATATCCTTTTTAAAAAAAGCAAGCATATGTGACTTCTTGATATGCTTCTAATTATTACTTAATATTTTAAATAATAAAAATGGCAACAATGTTACAAATAGGATCAGCGATCTGAGTCAAAATACAGTCTTCTTTCTTATAAGCCCTATGTTTTGTGACTCTAGTTTCTGCCTGCTAATACCTGGGATAATATCTGGCAATGTCCGAAAATCAAAGAGAAAATGATGTTAATCTCTGTAAGTATTGAGTACTTACAAAGCAATACCTTTCTCCTCTGCATATTATGTTTTCTACATTTTTCCAGCAAAATCAGAGTCAGCCTCCAAAAGTATTCATCATGGGATTATAGAGACAAAGAGATGGTTTTTTATAGGGATTAAATAACTCACTGTCACGCAGATAGTCAGTACTGGAGAATGAATTTAGAAACAATGGAGTCTGGAGTAGGTGAGCTTTAAAAACATCTTTTGTATCTGATAACTTAGTCGTAATTTGGCATGAGGCTCTAATGAGCCAAAAGAAAATATCTCTCTTCTTGATCTTGATCCCTTTGTCTGCTATTTGTACCTTGTCAGTCTGTAGGCTATCAGCTTTATTGGCTTACCCAAGGACTTGGCAGGTTTGATGTGCATATTTTGTTTCTAACATGCTTGGGGTTTGCAGACATGCAATGGTGTATTTTTGTTACCCAGAAGGAAGAACCGAAGTTCACACCCTGACATTATCAAGCACACTGAGTGGAGCAGGCATGAGTTTTAGGTTGGGAGTAGATTCTGGAGTTGGATGTGCTGAAACAGCTCCTGCATTGTGGAAAGCTGAACTTCATCAGAAATGACACACTGGTGGCGGCACTGGACCTAGCTCCTGCTGTTCTTGCTTTGGGCAGGCCCAGCATTCTATTTCCTGCCATCAGGTTAAGAGGAAAATAACTCTGTTAGAGTGAAATTTTTAACCAAGTGTCTGAAAAATAATCCTGATTTTTTTTCCAACTGGAATGAAAAACTGAGCTTTGAGGAAGTGAGAGGTCAACTGGAGAAAGAAAGTATAAGAACAAAGAATGTCATGCTGCCTGAAATGAAAAGTCTCCACAGATGAATCAAAGGGTGCTGAACTCCAGTGAAAGCCACTGGAGTGCATAAACTACACAGAGGCTGAAGGTGAGTGCCAATAAAAATACAATTATGTAAGAAAAAGAAGACTGATAAAGTGTAATAATATTCAGTGAGTGAGCTAATGGAAATACAAAACATTGATTTGTTAGAAATTTTTAGTGGCCTATGATACAGTGCATGTTAGGTCTGTTAGCTTCCTGTCTCTGTGACAAGCTACATGAGAAAAACAACTTAAGTAGGCTCATGATTCCAGAGATTTCAGTTCATAGTCACTTGTCTCCATTGTTTCTGGGACTAGGGTGAGGTAGAAACCTTGGCAGGGATGGAGGGGCAACCAGAAACCAGAAAGCAAAAGTACGGATGGGGAAGAGAAGCACCCCAAAGGGTGCATAGGTACAGATTCCAGCCATACCACCTATAGCCTGCCTCATCAAATTAGGCCCCACTGACAATAATCCCATTGAATATGAACTCATTAATGGATTAATCCATTGATGAAGTTAGAACCCTTATGATCAAATCATTTCTCAAAAGCCCATTGGCTGGCGACTAAGCCTTCAACACAATAAACTCTTGAGTGACAGCTTGGATCCCAGACTTAACACTGTTGTTTGAACATCAACAATAATTCAATGTTTGTGGCTTTCCAAGTATACACAGCCATTAAACTCAAGGTGTCATTTTCTAGGACTAATTTCTGTTCACCAGAGAACACATACTTCCTGTAGTGAGATTCAACAAATACCAAGCCCATCCTTTGGAAAACAGTGCAAGAGTTGGTATTGAGACAGACATTCCAGGGAGGCAGACACATTCTTCCAATTTTTTGGCATAAGTAAGTGACTTGAAGTTCAGGGATACGATTTACTGAAGACTAGGCATACCTTTTCCTAGAGACTCCAGTGGATTTACACCTTAGATTCCTTTTCAAACAGTTGCTACATGACTTTCCTTCACTAACCAAGGAACTTGATCTGGAGCAGCAGAGTTAAATTTGTTGTTCTGGATTTATTTTAGTGTGTTTCTTTAGCCAACAACATCTTCACTTGAAAGAAAATTTGCAAACAAAGCCATGCATGTAATATTGGTGATTAATGGATAAAATATGTATGTCTCTGTAAAACTATGTATCTGAAACTTATGCTGTAAATAACAGTTGTATTTTCTAGAAAGATTAGTTAACATTAACCACTCTGAGTCATCTATTTATATTTGTTTTAATTATGTATTAATCTTAAGTATAAGGAGTGTATTTGAAGTTCTAAAGGAATTATAATAACAAATTAGTGCATTCGCCATTTGAAAGAAGTTGGGATATATGCAACATGCTTGCAGAAAGGTAACTTAAATGTGCACAATGTCATCTCTATGATAAATATACACATTTTTCTAAGTTCTGTAAAAGTAAAGGGCTTTTTCAAACAATCTAAACACATTATTTTAATAGGAGGGAAGGCAATAGTTGACAATGAAGTTTGGGGGAAAGACTGAATCTGACTTAGGCAAGATGAGTTGGCATGTGTTGGTGCCCACAGCAAACAGGATATGGAAGAAAGGGGATTGAATTTGCTATGCAGAAACTCAGAAAACAGAAACCAGCCACCTTATAAAACATGAAAGCAGCATGAGAATGAATGCAATGAATCTGTGTGTGGAACAGTCAAACACACTGGGTTACCTGTACAATAGCCCAGCTGAGTGACTGGGATTCTCACTACTAGCTGTATTCCCATGTGTCCAGAAAGTAGAAGATCAGGAGGACCCCTCTCTATCCAAGTAGAAGAAAGGAGTACTCTTTGCTAAATCAGAATTTCCTTAAAAAATTAAAATTAATAAAATCTCACAAAAATTTTCACTATCACTCAGTCACCCTATAATAAAATTCAACATTTAACAAGTTGCATGCTCGTATATATAAATACTTAACTCTTAAACATATGAAAATTCACAGCTAAGGTCCACAGATTATTGAAAAAATCCAAAGGGAAAAAAAAGAAAAGAAAATGTTTTTAGGGAATAAAAAAATAGATAACATTTAAAAGTGACAGTAGCATATTATTTTAAGAGAAATGAGTAAAGAACCAAGACATAATAATAAAGAAAGAGAATATCTGAACAGATCAATAACAAATGAAATTGAGTCTGTAATAAAAAGTGAGCCATCAATGAAAAAGCTAATACTGATGACTCCTGCAGTGATTTCTATCAAATGTTTAAAGACTTAATACTTTTCTTTTTTTGATATCATTTGGGCTGTCCCTTTCTTTTTCATTTATCCCTATTAATCTTACGTTATTTTTATTTGCATCATCTTGCAGCTGTTGAATTGTTATTCCCTGATTCTTTGTTATTTTTAAAAGATCTTTCCTTTCCTGTTCACTAGCTGTGATCTTATCTTCAAGGTCTGAAATTCTATCTTCACTTTCATTGAGGCAGTTTTGACAGCTTTCAATAGAATTTTTGATTTCCTGTATATCTCTTTGAATCTGCTTTATGTATTCTATTTGTTTCTTATAGTGTTCATTCAGGGATTCTATCTGTTTGCTTTGTTCCTCTAATATTTAGCTATGTCTTCACTAGTTGTGTTCACTATTTCTTTCACTACTTTTATCATTTCCTCTTTTACCTGGGCAATTATTTTTGATTTGAATTTCTCCATAGCTTCCCCTAGTTGCTTCTTTATTTCAGTTGATATCATTTCAGTCATTTCAGGTGTATGGCTTCTATTTTCTTCTATGTACATGGCTCCCAGGCTTTCTTGGGATGGGCTGGAGATTTGAGCCTGCCTTTTGGTCTTTCCTTTTGTCATTTTTCTATATTTCCTTGCTTTGAGCGGTGTTCCAAAGCTTCCTCTGGGTGTATAGCTAATCACCTCCTGCACCCTCAGCTCTTGGAGCAGTCCCAGCTTGCCTGCAGGCTCTTGGATCCCTAAATTGAGAGGCAGAAGCTAGGCATGGTGAACTGGGGCTGGCTGAACCTCCAGGACACAATCCCCTGTCCTAGGGGGTTGGATATGAACTCAACCACTAGGAGTGCTGGTCTTAAGCATTCCGCAGGCCAGCCCAAATGAGCCCAGAGTCCTCGTGCATGGTCTCTGCCTCCTGAACTGAAAGAAGGCCACTGGGCATGGTGGACTGAGGCCCTGGAATCTGCTGGGCTCAGTCCAGCTTCCCTAATAGCTCCCCAGAAATTCAAACGCCGGGAGCACAGGTCTCCAACTTTCCCCAGGGCACTAGGACTCGCCTTGCACAGTCCCAACTTCCCTACAAGCTCTTGGCTCCCTAAATTGAGAGGCAGAAGCTGGGCATGGTGAACTGGGGCCAGCAGGACCCCTGGGGCACAATCCCCTGTCCTAGGGGGTGGATATGAACTCAACCACTTGGAGTGCTAGTCTTAAGCTCTCCCCAGGCCAGCCCAAGCAGGCCGAGAGTCCTCCTGTGCGGTCTCCACCTCCTGAACTGAAAGAAGGCTGCATGGTGGACTGAGGCCCTGGAATCTGCTGGGCCCTGTCCAGCATCCCCAGTAGCTCCCCAGAAACTCAAATACTGGGGAGCACAGGTCTCCAACTCTCCCCGTGGCACCAGACTCACCTCGAGTAGTCCCAACTCTTCTGCAGGCTCTTGGCTCCCTAAATCTACTTTTCTTTTTCTTCTTCTTCTTTTTTTTTTTTTAAGAATTAATAGTTTTCAAACTCTTCCAAATTTAAAAGATAGGAACACTTTCAAACTCATTTTATAAGTCCAGAACTACCATGCTATCAAATCCAGGCAAGGATACCATACAAACCAAAAAGTTACAGGTCAGTATACCTGATGAAAATAGATGCAAAGCTCCTCAGTAAAATACTTGTGAATTGAATTCAACAGCACATTCAAGGACTTATACACTCCAAACAATGAGATTTACCCCAGGAATGCAAGGATAGTTCAACATATATAAAATCTATAAATGAGATGCAACACTTTAGCAGGCAAAGGACAAAATCATATGACAATTTCAACAGATGTAGACAAAATGTTTCATAAAACTCAATAACATTTCATGATAAAAGCTTTCAACAAATTACTTAAAAAGTATACAAATATGGTGAAGCCCATTTAAACACAACAAAGGTCCTACTTGACAAACTCACAGATTGCATGATGTTTAACATAGAAAATTCAGAAAGTTTTTCCCTAATAGCCAAAATAAGGCAAAGATGCTCACTTTTACTACTTCCATTATAATACTAGAGGTTCTAGACAGAACAATTAGGCAAAACAAAGAAATAAAAGGCATTCAATTTGGAAAGAAAGATAACACTCATCATAGGGAGTTTGTACCTGTACATGGAATAGTTTGCTTCCTTTTTCCCTCTTCCTCTCCCCTCTCTTCAATCTCACATCCCTTTTTTCTCTACAAAAGCTTTGTTTCCATTTCTTTTCCTTCTATTCTTTTTTTCTTGTCCTTTTTTCTCCCCCACATCCTCCCTTGTTTGCTTTCTCATTTGAATGTTTTCTTCTCATTTTTCAATTATCTGTTATACATTTTGACCCTCAGCCCACATCATTTGTCTTACAGAGATATTACCTTTATTTTGACATCCCTGAAGATACCATCAATAAATGATTAGATATAGGGTCTGGGGATTTACCTAAGTGGTTCAATCACTTGCCTGGTAAGCACAAGGTCGTGAGTTTGATACCCAGTACTAAAAAAAAAAGTGTAAAAAATTATCAGGTGTAGAATACAATGTTCACTAGCAAGAATGTCCATACATTAATATTGAATATATATATATATATATATATATATATATGAAACACCTATAACTGAAAACTATGAAACATCGATAAAAGAAATAGAACAATTGTATTTTGTATTTTTAGATTGAAAAGTCAATGTCGTAAGAATGTCAGTACTATTCAAGGAGTATACAGATGAAATATGATCTGTGTCAAAACTTCCATGAATGTTTTCATGGAAAGAGAAAAAACAAAACCAACCCCAACATTCATATGGAACCAAAAGAAGATCTCTAAATAGCCAAAGTCATCTTGAACCAAAAGCATAAATCTGAGGGCAGCACAAACATACTACCAGCTATTGTAATGAGTGCATTGCAGTCTTGGCATTGAAACAGAAATATAGAAACACATGCTACTGGAGCAGAACAGACAGCCCAGAAATACTAGTGTGCATTTATATCAATTAACTTTCAGTGGAGCTACTAATAATACATAATGGGGAAGAGATGGTGTTTTTCAATAGTGTTAGGATAACTGGGTAGGTACATTCAGAAAAGTGAAATTAGACCCTTGTAGTGCCCTATATACCAAAATAAATTCATACTAGACTAAAGAATTAAATTTAAGATCTAAAAGTATAAAATAACTACAACAAAATATAGAGGAAACTCTATACGACACTGATTTGCATGGTGGTGTTTTGAGATACAAACCTCTTGGCATGGACAACAAAAGCAAAAATACTTGAATGAGATTATATCAAACTAGGAAGCTTCTGTAATGCTAAGAAGACAATCAACAGAGTGAAGAGACAGCATGTGGAATGGGAGGAAATATTTATAAAGCACTTATCTAATAAATTCCTACTATCCAAAAAGTCTTAGGAACTCAACTTTGTAGTAAGAAAAAATAACCTGATTGACAACAGGCAAAAGAACTGAATAGAGATTTCTCAAGAAGGTCATTCACGAAAGAGTGTTCAAAATCACTAGCAGTCTTAGAAATACAAGTGAAGACCATAGTGAGTTGTCACTTCATGCTCATTGGAATGACCTTTAGCAAATAGATGAGCTGTAGAAATGTAGGAGGGAATGTACAGTAAAGGTAGTCCTTGCATACTGTGCCGCAAATGTGAATTGGTGTAACCGTTCTGGAAAATAGTCTGAATGTTCCTCAAAAATTAAAGAAGGAAATATCGTATTATCCAGAAACCCCACTTCTTGGTATATTTATCCAAAGTTGATGAAGTCATGGTGTTGAACAAATGACTGCATGCTCATGTTCACCGAGCATTGCTCACGGTACCAGTAGCCACGAGACTGGGTTAGGTTCAATCCAACAGGAGATGAATGAATAAGAAAGTGAGACTCCATCTATACTTACTTATGTTTATATATCTCTGTCTCTAAAATGGAATACTAATCAGCCTTTTCAAAAAAGAGATATTACTGTTTACAGTATGGGAGACCCCAAATGACCTTACATGAAGTGAAATAAGCCAGACATGGAAAGACAAACACTGCATGTCACTTATACACAGAAACTAAAAACATTGAGTTACGTTATGAGTAGAATGAAGGTCACCAGGGACAGGAATGGGATGACTGGGGAGATGTTGGTCATAGTATATGAAGGTTGAATTGGATGGGGGAATAAATTCAAGAGATCTATTGTACAATATGGTGACTATACCTAATAGTCAATTATCGCATTCTTTAAAATTGCTAAGGCAGTAGATTTTAAGAGTTCTGACCATAAAAATTGGTAAGCATGTAATATAATATGTATCTTAATTGGGTCTGTTCACCCATTTTTTAATATATGCATATTTCCAAATAATTGTTTTATAACAATTGTTATAAAATTTTTATAACTTTATTTTTATCTTATTTTATTTCATTTTTTGATATTTGAGGTAGGGCCTCACTATGTAGTTCAGGTTGGATTTGAACTCACAATGTAGCTCAGACTAACCCCAAACTTATGGGACTCCTCTTGCCTCAGCCTCTTTCATATGGGGACTGCCATCATGTGGCACCATGGCCTGCAAATATTTGCAACTTTTAATCATCAATTTAGATTAATCAATTTGTCAATTAAATTAGAAATAACCAAAGATATTATATTTATGAAGAAAGATAAGACTCTAAAAGTAGAAACAATGACGAGAAATGAGGTTTTAGATAGATAATGAAAATTTAATAGGTTATATTTAAGCAGTTGAAAACATCTCTCTAGAAAGCAAAATGATGGATGATGGGGTAAAAATATAATGTAAGAAAATTAAATGATCAATTGTGGAGATCCTATAGCTAGTACCAGAAAAGTAAGAACAGACTATAAAGCAGAGAAAATTATGAAAGAAATTATACAAGAAAAGTTTTTACTATTTTTAAAGTCATGTCTCTGTGTTGAAAGAAAATACCAAACAATAACTGTAAATGAAATCACAAAAGTAAGAACATTTCTTAGGAGCCTGTGTTGCTTATTGTTAAAAAAGCCAGAAAAGAGTAGCTGAAAAAAGTTACAAGGCTATTTTCTCTCCTATGCCATCTTTCTCCTTCTCTATCTTCCTGGCATTGAAAACCATACTTCATGGTATTGAGAACCAAAGTCCATTCCACTTGTTGCTCTGTCATCTGTGAAATATGTCTTCCTCTATTTTTGTGATGGCTACTTTGGTTCCTGCCATCACATCTGTGTGACAGCCCAGCAGGAGGGAAAGAAATAGAAAGTGAGATTATCACCCTTTTATTGCAGGGCCTACTGCAGAAACTATACCAAATTTCTGCTCACATCCAGTTGTTCCCAGATAAACAATGAATGTTGAGATAAGGACGTTTTTTTTCCCTACAAAGTTTCACAAACCAGTTTTCCTTCAATGCATTCTTTCTTATGTATGTTCTAAAGTCTAACCAAGGGTAGAATAAGATCTGAAGAAGGAAGTCATTGGCTTTCAGGGCAGGCCAATCCAAAGCTGGAGATCTACAAGGTGAAATCCGGCTGAACATGAGACTGAGGGAGAATTAAGTACAGAATGGAGCAGGTCTGAGCCAAGGATTTTGTTTTAAGCCTTGGGTGGATACAACCCAAGCTATGGTGTGAAAGGAATTTCTGCTGCCTAGGAACCTGTCATGTGGACAGCTCTGCAGGCTGAGAGTTGCAACACTGGGCCAAGGAGACGCTGGTGGGAATGAGACTGGAGTCAGAACGTGCCTAGAATTTTCAAGGGTGCATCACTTCCCTGGGAAGAGTGAAGAGAAGATGGATACTTCAGCAAGCCTAAGTGTAAAATCAAAAGCACCAAAGGCTTGTATCAAATTTTAGAAAGAAACATAGATATCATGCAGAGCAGTAGAAGAATCACAATTTTGTTTCAGCAAAGGTAGGTGTTGGCTACCCCACCATCTCCCTCAAGAGGAGAGTAGAGCAGAACAGACTCTTATTTTCCATGCTTCTCCTCCTTTGGGGATGTTTGAGGCTGTGTTGGACAGTAAATTTATTCAGATGCACAAAGAGCTTTCAGGCAGAGTCTTTGTTTGTTTCTTGGTGCAGGGGACTTCAGGAGGAGTCCGAAGCTGGAATTGCAGCTTGCACTGCAATTCCAGTCTCTCGAGATTTAGTCAGCAAGTGAATGTGCTACGTCTCCAGAGTGAGTGACTGAGCTCTCGGGGTGAAACAGACCTATCTTTGCAGAGAGAATAGAATCCTAGTGGAGTCAGAGACAACTGTGGATTGATAGTTCCTGGACCACAAGCATTTTCTGGTGAATGGGAAGAAACTCAGAAGAGATGTTGGAAGCAATGGTGTAGAAAGTCATAGCGAGGACACGTGTAGGACCGTCTGTCACATTTGTGCTATGAGGTACGATTAAAACATTCAGTGAATCTTTAAATTAAAAAAAATGACAGTATATGATATGCTACCATTAATATTCCTCAAATTACCCTGTCCCATACACATACTTTGAACACATATATCTTATCATTCTCGAACTTTCTGAAGCTGTTCCCAGAGTCCTCTTTTGTGTCATTAGTTGTGCTGTGGTAGCAGACATGATATCCTGTTTACCTTTCATGACCATTTTCACTTTGAGGAAGAGTCACATGTACTGTGCCAGATACAGTAGATACGGGGACAAGCGCACACCACCATGTTTTCAGGAGCCTTTCTATTGGATGATGCTGGGCATCTACCTTATTATTATTATTTTTTAATCACACCAGGTAAAGACACTCAAAAGAGGACTTCCAGAGGCACAAAAATGCTAAGAATGATTGGATAAGTGTGTTTGAAGTGACTGGAAGTATTTTGAGGGAGATGAATGGCAATGTTTTTCACTATAATAAACCTTAAGACTTCACCCTATATTTTGATCACACACCATATTTTCCATTTTGTTATTATCTATATATTACGATGCTGTGATTTCCATGAAAAACAATATTATTTAGCATCTGATTGAGGAACTGGATCAAATTAAATTCCAATCTGCCTGAATGTAACTCTTTTGAAGATCATTTCCCATTCCTTTTCCATGTACACTAATTAGCTGAGAAAATGTTTCTATTTAACTTTGGATTAGTGGTTTTTGAAGAATAACAGATTGTCCTTCACAGGATTTAAGAATGACAATATTAAAAGGCGGAAGGAAAAGTTGTGTTCTAGGTATGAGAGACAGGCCATAAAAGACTGGGATGTAAGCCAGAAAAATATTGGCCTGAGTATTGAAAAAAAATCAGATTCCTTTCAAGATTAAAGACCAGAGGAGGGTTAGGGTTTTTGATGGAAGCATGCATTTTAACTACAATGGGTTGGAACAGACTGCAGTTAGCTAATAACTCATCGTCTGCCCTATGATTCTAATCATATATGTCAGACTATCCTGTAGGAGGAAAAACACTATTATGGAACTTTTCTCTCAATGGAGAACCCTAAGGGTTTTGTGAGAAGTCTACTTCCAAGATTTTTTTTTCCTGGAGTAAAGGGCTTCCAGTTTAAACCCTGTTGAGATTTGTTCATCAGTCTTTGTTAAGCCTTCAATATATTTTGACAATAGAGCATAATAATAATTATTGCATTATACATACTTGTAACTGCCTCAATTACGATATGCAGAAAGTGGGGAAGAGAAGCGAACATTTTGTGTACTTTATTAGCTCATCCATTATGTGAGGTGACACTGGTTATGAAAAGATTTGTATAACAATCCAGTCTGAAGTATGGCTCTTTTTCATAAAACAGCATGAGTATATCACACAAAAGTAATATGAATGTTAAAGTATATCCATCACAGATTAATAAAGAAGACAGAAAATCATTTTACACAATGGGACACGGAATGCATTTGCTCTCACAGCTGCCAGTTGGTTGTCTGATAAAAGAGTCAATGCAGAAGAATCAGATCGTTGTTATCGATGGTAAAGATGGCGCTTCAGCCTAGCGAGCGACATTCCACAGCTCTACAGAGTAGTGGACCTCCGAATACACTACCTTGCCTATGCTGCTGGAGTCTCATACGAGCTTCTTCTCTGGGCAGTCTTAATCATTCTAGCACATTACCTCTGGGCTGTAATGAGCCGTAATTTCTTCATCTGTCAAATGAGAGGTTTGGACAAAATCTTTTCCCAGTTTCAAAATATCATATTATAATTTGGACTAGCGTAGATGAACAGTGACTAACCGCAGCTCTGAGGATTGAATACTCTTGCCGATCAATTGTAAGAGGTCAATCACTACCTAAGAAGGAGCACTGTGGAAAATGCTTACAAACCACTGTGTCAAGGATGTCTGAGGAGGAAAAAACAGACTCATGGTGTCTCTTACTGCTGGGTATGTGGAGCAGATGGGGCAAGTTTGAATCAGTTGCTAACCTTGGCAGTGTCCTACTGTGAGGAGGTGGTTTAGGAAGCCCTCCCTGTACTAAAGAAGCAGGAAGGAGGTAAGTCTTGCCGTCAAAAAGCTGAGTGAGTCAGAGAGAAGCAGATTGCAAAGGGTGTGTATGTGTGCACACGAGTGTGCATGTGTGTTCACACACAAGAAGCCCTAGTCCTGTGGCCAAGGGTGAATTTCTAGGTTCCCACTGATAGACATTTCACTATACTGTTCTTTTGCTTAGATATTGTTTAACAAATTCAATTTGAATACTTAAAATCAAAATATATTCAGGATCTCTCTCCCTCTGTCTCTTTCTTTTTCTGATGAAGTACATACAGGTAAAAGTTTCTTTTTATTGTAATTTCAAAACCTTGTGTTTAAAGAATAAAATTTGAAAGCTGTCAGCTTTTAAAAGAATTAAGTTTCTGTGTCCTTTCTGTTATAATGTTCAGAAAAAAATAAAGAAAATTTTCTTTTAAAAATCATATCCTGCAATGACATGCCAAAACACATAAAAATTTAACCTCTGGCCAATGAATTGATGAGAGATACAGGGAACCTTGGAGTAAATGAAGGAAGAGATATAAAATTTAAGAGTTAGTACTGTGAATTTTGTAATCATACAGGTATAGTGCGAAATCTCTCCCTACCACTTACCAACTATTAGACTTTGGGCTATTAAATAAAGTCTTTAAGACAAAATGGACTGATTTGGAAAAGAAAGATTATGTTTTGTATCTCCTTGTGTGAAAATTGAAAGAGGTGATGTGTGGAATAGACTTATCACAATGTCTGGAACACAGTGCCTGATGAATCGTCTTTACAGTCTTTACCACCTACTCTTCAATAGTAGGTACTCTAAAAGCTTTTGTTTTACTAATATTTCTGACAGTCATAGGTTCAAGACACCAAAGTGTCATGTTCACTATTGGCATTATTAATGCAATTCTATAACAAGGCTTCTTCCCTGACAAGCCCAACCATGGACACATTATCATGCGTTCTTCCTTTGTGCGGTCTGGGAGTAAAGACTCATCATACTTCAGGAAGCTGCTAAGAATTACAGGAAGAAGAGCAGGGACTTTGACACGGAGCAAGCCTGGCTGAGGAGGAGAACTTAAGAGTTAGTGGGAGCAGAGCAGAGATCGTCGACTATGAAGAATATGATTGACCGTAAAGGACCAGGTTCAGACTTGGTCTTATTTATTCCTTCCCTTTCCCTCTCCTCCTTCTATCTCCCTCTTCCTGCTCTCGCCCTCCTTCCTTCATCACCTTTTCACCCTCTTCTTCTCCTCCTCTCCTTTCTACTTTCTTTCATCCTGCTCTCTTCTTTCTGCCTTTCCCTTCTTGGTTACCCCCTTTTTCCTTCCAATTCCTTTCAAATTCTTAGAAAGTCATTTCCACAGGGAAACCACAAGCTCAACAGATTGAGTAGGTCTTAAATCAGGAGGATATTTTTTGCAGTCTTTCAAACTGCTTTCCGTGAAACCTCAGAAAGCTTCACATTGAATTCAATTAAAATCGTAGTTCATTTCTTTCAAAAGCTGCCACCAAAACAAAACAAAACAAAACAAAACAAAACAAAACAAAACAAAACTCATATCCAGCAAAAACAAATACGGAAATGTGATATTTGCTGATCACTAGTTCTTTGGAGACTGTAAGTCATGTCGTGTGCCCTGGGTTTAACTTGCTTTCATACAGATTTCTATCATGACTCTTTTTTTTTAATGCATGTATATGACCTTCCTATAAATGTGTAATTGATTAGAAAGGAGAGCCTTCTGCTCCGATCGCTTTTGGAATTCAAACTTGCACACGTCTCCCCATGTAAAGTTATACGAGGGAGCTCACTGGTTCCGCGCATGTGTGCTGTGCTCAATTAAATGCCAGGCTGAACCGAGGCACAGCTGCTCCGCTTGTGCTCTTATCATGGCTTATTAGACAATTGTGCAATAGAGAATGAACTCTACACACTGTGTCATGACCATATTGTACTAAAGATAGTGTCAGATGTTGCTTGCCTAAATTAAACACACATACAAGTGTAGTTGTTAAAACGGAGTAAAAAAATTGCTGTTCCAACCAGAAATTGATCATTAATTAAAAACAGGAAGTTTCAGAAGAAGGTAGAATTTCATGATACCTATCATAAATATTATCAGAATCAGATGACACATATTAAGTTGCACCAGCTTCAAACAGTGCTTTCTACACGAAGCCCTCACTGTGTTTGCGAAATTAAAATTTCTAAAAGTCATTTCTAGGTGAATTCTGATAGTTTCTGGTTCTGAAATGAAATCTTTACCATAAAAACAGTGCTCCCAGCATTTGTTAGTGCAACTTGAGCCACTTAGTGTTGCTAAGAAAGCGTACATAAAAATGTTAGTCTGTCAATATAATAGTCTTTATGGTACAATTTGGAACTGTTATGCTGTAAGTAAAGGTAAAGCACTAAATTAGGAAGATATTCATTCAACCCTGTGCTATTGATTTTGCAACAATCACGGTAGATGAGCGGGTAAGGAACACACGTTACTGCCACTACTTTAAAATAGTGTTTGAAAAGGACATTAAGAGGGTACTGATGAGGAATTGCGCATTTCAAAAAGCAAAATTACGTGAAACCATTGCAATTCAATTTCCAGGTATGAATACTGCATGTTACCTCAATTCACTGGTTTTTGTAAGCTATGTCTACGTAAGTAAATATCAAATGTCCGTGTAATGCTAGGTAAAATCCTTTAATTGCATGCCACAAGAAAAGTGTTAAACCTTATGTTAATTTTTAAAATGTACCATCAAATAAATTGTCAAAAATATATGGGGCTGAAATTAGCATATAGCAAGTAAGGGCTGGAAAAGCTACAAGGATTCTGATTTATTTACGAGAAGTTTCTAAAACTCACTCAGATAATTGTGGTATGTTGTATAGACAACCACTCACTATTAAGCAGATTGATTAGCATCTTGCAAAACAGTGTTGGTTTTGTGATAGATTTTGCCAGTTTTTAAAGTGTACTCTTTATAATGCGGAATTTTTAGCATTGTTTGTGCTTGCATAGATGAGTTCTAAAATTCACTTTTCAGTTGAGGTTAGTTGCTGCTACCAAAGGCCAAGACTTGCTACAAATCTTTCAAATAATAATCAGCAGAAACTTTATTCAAAACATGGTGATTCTTGCTTTTGTCTCTTGTTGACATTTCTAAACAAGCTAAAAAAACTCTATATGTCAGTGCTACCTGCCCTATTAATCTCATTCATAACTGTGTATAAAATGTTGGTAAAAAATTTGAAATTTAAAGGTTGGATTCAATATGCAAATAAAGTAAATTAGAGACTTATTTAACTCTGAATGAATGTGATAAAAATCGGCATTTGGATATATGAGATCCCTTAATGGTTTATTGAATATCTCAGTATTTCAAGGTATGTGGGTCTCATACATGCAGATATATTTATATACTGAGAAAGGGTTATATTTGTTGAGAAACTTTGTGAAATGCAATTCTGAGGCATTGCTGGTTATTGAAATTGCAAGGAAAATTTTTTATTACTCCTTTTTTAGGGTTTTAGATGTGGTTAATTGAAGATTTGGAACTGCAAAGTAGAATGTTAAAAATTAGCCATCTCTGTAATTTGAGATTTTTGTCTCTTCTAAACAACCAAAAAAAAAAAACCCACAGAAATAAATATTTTACTGAAATCTGGTTCCAAATGTCAGTCATAATACCTGATTCCAAATTTTACATTTGGTCTAATAATCTTACTTCTGTTGATTGGCTTTTTGAGCAACTATTACAAATTCAAAATAATAAAGTAAAATCATACTGAAAATACATTTTCATATTGGACTGACTTCCTGAGATTTCATTTGTTTCATTTCAATTTTTTTCCTTCTTTTCACTTTCATAGTTGTGTAACCTTTCATTTATATTCCTGGAACATCTGTTATGTGTCAGTAATGTTTTAGGTTGTGAGAATTTAAGGGTGAAAAAACTGGACAAGTTTGCTGATTACATGAAAGCTATATTCTTTTCCTCCTCAAAAAGTCGAAGTGCTGTTAAATTTTTGAAAGTAATAGATCTATAGTTTCACTTCCATAGTAAGGAAACCCAGCCGAAGTCTGCAAATTCTGCTTTTCCTAGAGAGGAATGGAAATGGAGCAGACCTGGAGAAATCAGAAGTGAGCCATCAGCAGACTTTATCAGTGAGGCCAAAGGAAAACTGGGTGTATTTGGTTCAGAGTGAGCTGAAATGTTTTGGGTTTTTGTGTGGGGCCAGAATTTTTAGAACTGCGAAAGAAACAAAAGCCATAAAACCTATCATTTTTACAAGCTTCCCACTTGTGTGGAGAACACAAAGGCATAGCACAGCCCCGGTGGGTTTGGGTTTGCAGTTTGACACTTGGTCTCTAAAATGTTCACCATCACTGCTTTGGGCAATAGGCTAGGGGAAGAAAAATAGACATTTTAGACTGCAACAGGACTCTCTAGATATGACATTTTAGGGGAAAGGGACCATTTTTTGTCTCTGAAAATTCCACAAAGATGCTATTAATGTTACTTGAAGAGAGTATTTGGCCTGCTTAAAATAGTTTAACAATAAACATCAAGAAAATTGAAAACTAATGAATTATTTCTGTGGTGCCAGATTTCCTGGCATGAGTTAGGAAATCAAATAAAATCCCATTGGTGGATCACTTGCTTTGCTCCCTGTCAGATCAAAACAGATATTAGTGTAACCAGCCAGCTTTAAGTATTTGCTCAGATTCCCCCCCCCCGCACACTGTTTTCTTCATTGCAATATTCTTTGCACTCTTCTAAATAAGAGTTCAACTTACTAGTGAGAATTAGGATTAATAATTTTGGAAATGGGATTCTGGGTTAATTCACAATTAATAATAGTAATCAATAGAAGAAATAGATGTTCATTCTAAGTAATAAACATTCACACCATCATCACTGATGTTTGTCATTATTTTCACAAAGGGCGACCAAGAGAAAATCAGCATGATATGAAATGAAATGAACTGACTTTAGGGCCAGATAGATTTGGGCTCAAATTCTGGCTTTCGTATTTGTGGTATGACTATGGATAACTCACTGTACTGAAGTGATTGGCTTCAACTTTCTTATTTGTTAAACAAAGTTAGTCATATCTACTTCGTTAAGTAGCAAGGCATATATGAAATAATATACAGTTATAGAGAAGCTAATGACATTCCTGGCAGCAAATAACTAAACTAACAATATTTTGTTTAGGATTATATGTAAATATACAGCCAGAACACATATCTCTAACTATTCTGGTAGTCCAGCATTTATGGAAATATTTATGGAACCTTCCTCTCTAACCTAAAATCCCTTTTACGTTATCAGTATGTGACAGGGCTCTAACTTCCTTCGCAGGTTCAGAGCGACAAGACCATACCATCAGTGCTGAGGTACTTGTGAAGGAGTTGCTGACTGTGTTCTGTTGACAGAAAATATACAAGGGTTTTAGGGACCACATTTGAAAGAGTGTCTCTAGATTTGAGTTTGAGGCTGGGCCAAACTGAGCTAATACCTAGAGTGAGGACTGTACCGAGTAGGACAGGGCTGTAGTTTCTGTTTTGCTGTTGAGTCAGATTTATGTACCTGTTTCTATATGGATGCCAGAATTTAAGAGTGGTATGCACACAGCTATCAGGGATCACACTTAAAGCATCAATGAAGCAGGAAAGCATCATCACACACATCAGTGTAATGGTGATACTACTTTTGTGATATTAAACCAATGTACTTGTCAGCCTCAAATCATGTTTCCTTTTAGAATTCCATTTCCAAGGCTGAGCAGTGAAGCTTATTGCCTTAGGGAAAGAGAGAGTGGTTCCTTCCCGGAACCCACAGGTCACTGATGTGCTTTGAATCTCAAAGCTGGCTGTTTTTAGTACAAGGTAATAATAGTGAAACTCAAGCAATCTCAGAAGGGAAAAAGTTGTTCTAAATTCTATGGTGCTTATTTACATGATCCAAGACCATCACTGCACAGTAGAATGAATAGGTTTGTTTTTTTTTTTTTGCGGTACTGGGGATCAAACTCACGACCTCGCGCTTGCCAGGCAGGCGCTTATGCCACTGAGCTAAATCGCCAGCCCAAATGAATAGTTTTTAATTGTGCCAATTAAGGGGGAACAGATTGAGGTGCCCAGGATGGGTCAGACTGAGCTGAATGGATTTCATCATATTTGATTCCTTACTTTCTTCCTGTTCAATAGTGTGTGGCCAATGGTGAGTGTAGTAATAGTAAATTCTTATCATACTAATAGTCTTTTAGTGCTAAAATTCCCTTCTCCTTGAGAGACAAGACCTTGTTGATTTCTACTCATTTTCTTCACCAACCCATATTAGAACAAAGGTGTTGAAAAAAGTTAGTTCAAAAATATCTCTTATTCATTCTTACCAGCCAATAGCTTTCACTTTTTCTTTAGTATCATAAATAGATTTCTTTTTATACTGCAACCACAAGTGCTAGTGTTTAACACATTAAAAAAAAAACATGGACACCTTTATTGATTCTGATTTTGATGTTTACCTCTAGAAGTTGTTAGTCCTTTCTGCACCGCCAACCCTTTCTGACCTATTTACCCACTACCCCAATCCTCAGCTGGTTAAGAAACATTGATTTATCCATGTGCTTGTAAGTCAAGGACAGGTTACATTGCATATAGGCACAGACATTTTCTAGGAAAATATAATTCTACATGAATGGATCATTGATATTTTTGAAAATACTTTAATCTGTCTTATGGGTTGAATAATGTTCCAGTAGCAAATGTTAATGTTCTGACCCAAAGAACTTTTATATATGCCCTTATTTAAAAATATCTTTGTAGATGGTCAAGATGAGATTGTTAGGTTGGGTCCTAATTCAATATGATTGCTACATATATAAAAAAGGAGAAGTTTGGGCACATAAATAAGTTGAGAGGAAGAGAATATAAAGATGTAGGGAAGATAGAGATCACAAAGTGAGGAATGCTAGAATCCTTCAGAAGGTTGGAGAAGGGCGTGTAGTAGATTATCTCTCACTTCTGCCAGAAGGTAACAATGCTTTGGGGTTCTACACTGCACAGCTGTGAGACAATGCATTCCTGTTTCTTAAGAAATGCAGTTGTGGCATGTTGTTATGGGATTCCATACCACTGTCGATGGTTTTCATTGGAGAAAATTAAAAAGCTCATGAGACATGACTTCTAGTATGTATGACTAAGGCTTCACCCTAACTCACCCCATAATTCCTAGATGGTCCTTGCCAAACATTTTATTGAACACAATGAAAAAAACTTCTACATATTTCCACCTACTTCCAGGTAAAAAGTCATCTCCAATGACTCATATACAAGTGTATATAAATCACAGAGGAAAAGGATTGTTAAATGCCTTCTTCAGTTTTCAAGGAAAGACCCCTGGTCCCGTATCTGGGTTTTCAGCCCCGGGACTTGAGGCTTTGGAAACATGCCTTGAGGTGAGGAAGGGAGATCTCAAGCCTGCAACAATTTTTTCCCCCTTCTCTATTAAATTCTATTTCTTCCCTGAAGCCATAAAACAAAAGTTGTGTCTTCAGAGCAAAAGACAAATACAGAGTGGGTAATTATCCTGTTAATTTTAAGAGTATAATTTTAGGCCCCTAGGTGAATACTTTTTATTGGAATTATCCAGTTTGGCTAAGTAGAAAAAGCCAAAGAAAACATGAGTGAAACATAGTTTTGTTGTGTTCTAAATCTGTGGCTCCCGCCCTTTCAGAAAGTGGTTTGAGCTTTGAGAATGCATTCCTCTCATTGCCAGGTATTCCATTAGTGTGCAGGAGTATTTTTGTGCTATTGTTTAGCATGCAGGCAGTGGTATTGTGTAAGCTGTACCATAGGGAACAAGGCGTGATTAAAAACATTTGTGGCTCATCGTTAAATATAGAAATCATTATAATTGGATTAATTTAGGAAATACACTGTGATGTCTGAGTTTCCCCTTGAGAGCCAAATGTACATTAAGAGCTAAATTTTCAAAAAGGATGAAGTTGACCTTCTCTCATAAAAAAATGTGGATTCATAATTCAGACTCTCTTAATCCCAGGCTACACTGAAGGAAGTATTACATCTACTTGCCATTCTAGGTGATAATTTTACTTGAATCAAAGCCGTCTTCTCTTGAAACTCTGACTGTGAATTTCACAGTCAGGTTGCAGACAAACCTTTCACTGCTCCACAAAAATTGGCTCCTGAAGGAACACCAGGACCTTAGAAAATGCTACTGGAAGCTGTTACATCAATCTTCGTAGGAGAAAGGAGAGTGACTGATACAGGAACTGTAAGTGATGGAATAGTCATAGAACAAAATACTTCCAACATATCTTTTGTTATGTAACACCACCCATGGCAGGTCTATCAGTAATATTGTCAGAAGCTGTAATTGAAAAGATGTATTAATTATTATCAGTCACCTCCAGCGATCTTGCAGCTGATAGAGTGATGCCTTCATAAAAGGATGATGTAGATGTTGTCTGGTGTGCAGGAAGCTGCAGAGATACGATTTTTTATTTTGGTAGTAGGTTAAGATACATTGGATTGGATTTCCTGTTAGCGCCATTCTTAAATGCCTGGATGCAAAAACTGCTGTAGATAAAATGTGCAGCTTTCTTCTGCCTTTCCTTCCCTCTCATTTCAGTTCTGCTTTGGGAAAAGAAAAATGAAGAAGACTTTGTGCTCGCCGCCCTCAGTGGCATGGACTGGGAGGACTGGGGGAGGCTTCGGCTCCTCAGCAAGGAACGTTCGGTTGCTTCTTGCTCTGCTGCCAGCCCACCCTCCCCTTCTGCATGCCTGTGCAGAACAAGTTGTGATAAATTAAGGCAGTTCCAAGCCTGCCCCTTGTTTTCCCCATATCCTCCCTTACAAGCTGCAATTTTGTAGAGACAGGTAGTGGGTTGTTACGAGAAAGTAATAGATTTGCTACAAGTTGGGAGAGGCTTTTTACTATTCAGCTGTTGTTTTTAATTGAAATTGGGAAAATATATGCAGAATAAACCATGGTCATTTCAACTCCATTCTTCTCCCAGCAATTGGAGACAGCATGTGGAATTATAATAAACTCTCTCGTGTCTTCTTTGTTAGGTCAGAGTCTATTTGACAAAAGCAGGAGTCAGAACAGTTCTTCCAAAGCAGCAGTGACAGTGTGGCAGCAGTGGCACTAGGAGAGTCTCTCCAGAGATGGGATGGAAAGTGGAGAAGGGAAGCCCAGAGGAGCCATCCCTGCAGTGAGGAAGGAGGGGAAAATGATGGGAACAGTCTGTCATTTTTCCTTACCAGATCCTGTCCAATGAGAAAGAGAGGCAGAGACAGACAGAGAATGTGTGTTTCCGGAACACTTTTGTGTCATTATCTTCCAATTGTTGCTGGCCATTTTCAAATACTGAAAACCCAGTAAAATGCATTGGTAGAAAAGTGTTCACTATTTATGGCACAAAACCAGACTAGGGGAACTGAGGAGGAAGTGGCTAGCCGTTTGCTTATGGGTAGTTCCTGATAATAGGACTGGGTCTTGGCTAGATGCTATCAGATTTCCCCTAATAATATTTGTTTGATCGTCACAATTATTAAGTTAGGTTGTTAATCTAATTACAAGAATATTATATCATCATAATTTGATCTTCAATATCCCAGACGCTTTTGAATTATTTAACAAAGTTAAACTTAAAAATTGCATTTGTTTTCCAGGTGTTATTTTTGTATTGAAATCTAAGTGCAAATGTTGGAAATTCAGACTCTTTTTTTTTTTTTTTTATCGGTACCAGGGATCGAACTCATGACCATGCGCTTGTAAGGCAGGCGCTTATGCCGCTGAGCTAAATCCCCAGCCCCAAGGAAATTCAGACTCTTTAGCAATTGCATGTGTTCCCAGGTGACCTGTGATTAAAGGACCTTCAGACACGTCTTTCTCTTTCCTTCTCTCATTTCATACAAATCCACACCTAGGCACATATTGGTTCCTTGCGATCACAGTGTTTACCTAGTTTGGGTCCAACAGGTTTGAAAATACCTTTCTCCTTGTCTGCCTCTAAACAACATACTTTGGTGCTAAAATTCATCAGCTTTATTAAAGAAAGGAGTTTAAAATTTGCCCAAGTATTTGGCTCTGGGAAATTTCCTTTTTGAAGTTGTTAAATTTCCTGGTGAGATCTGTTCAGTATCATTAAAAATATTAATCTACTACAATCTTTCATGTCTTCCAAAGGAATTTAAAAAGTAATTTTGTTCTTTGAAATCTCAGAACATTGAATGCTATAACTCTTATTTAAATCTTCACTATAAAACTCAAGGAATTGAAAAATTAAGTTGCCTAAGCTATTTTTTAAAAACTCATTTCCCCAGAGGAATACCTTCTCTTTTCCATAATACCCTTACTTTTTATGAACTAATTTGTGCCAACACACAATTTGCTTTCGATGTATATAACATACCATTTGAAAAGTTTGGACCAGTCAAAAATAGCTGATACTAGAGACTCTGTATCATTCCTTCTCACTTCAGAGTTCTCAAATGTCATCACCTTTCATCTTTAAATTACCTTACAACAATTTGGAGGGGCTAGAAGGTAGTGTAGTGCAATGGTTAAAAAAATGGATTTTAAGATTTGAAGGGCCCATTTAGAAATACTAGTCTCTTCATTTTAGGCAAATTATTTAATATGTCTCTTCCTTCATTTTGTCAGCTATAAAAATGAAGATAATGATAGAATCAATCTCATTGCCATGAGGATTAAGTGAGATATTACAGGGAAAGTATGTCACATGTCATATACATGCACTAAATTGAAGATGTTAATAAGATGTTGGTGTATCACTTTAAGGGTGTCAAAGATTCTGTCCAAAAATAGAAATTTATTTCTTAGACACACTTTTACTTTCCTGGTATAATTTATTATTGGAGAACTACTGTCTTAGTTATTTTTCCCTCACTGCTGAGACAAAATAACTGACACTTAAGTTAAAGGGAGAAAAGTTTATTTAGCTTGTGGATTGTGGAGGTTTCAGTCCATAATCAGCTGGCTCCGAGGCAGGGTGACATGGCAGATGGCTATTACAGAGGAGAGACTCTTCCTTGTGCCCACAAAGTGGTAAAAACAACCAGGGGCGATCAGTTCATGGCAGCCAGGAGGTAGCAAAGCAAGCAAGGGAATGGGAGATAAGCCTCTTTCTGTCCCTTTTCTTGTATCCAGTCTGCTGGAATAAGGATGGTGCCAATCCAATCAGTGGACTGATCCAGCAATAAACCACCCTTAATCCTAGTACTCTTAATCCTGGCATTGCACTATGAACCAATCACACACTCTGGGTTCAGCCACCTCTAAAAAAATCCCCATCTAAAATTGCATGAGGCTTTGGGGGGGGACATCTAGACACAAACCACAACAACAGCCATTCTAAATTATTCAATAAAGGAGTTAGCCTCTGTTTATGATATTTGTGTTTTCTAGTTACGATGTGGAGTTCTCAGCCTAGTCCAGATTTTACATAATGGTCATTCTAATTCCAATGCGCACAAGGGCTTCCTGAAGAAATAAGTACTTCTTAATGAAGATTCTACAGTGGGTGTATTACGCTTGGTAAAGGATGAGAAGAAACTCCTGAGCTGGTTTTGGCTAGTGAATGTACAACAAGCTGCTCTGCTCACATGGGGAAGGGTCCTGGTGCACTGGAGATTTACTGAAACTGGATTCAGAGTCTAACTCTAGGAAAGGGGTTGTTGGATGAGAAATTCCTTTGGGGGTGTTAGTTTCCGCATATATAGGGTGAATAATAATTCTTCATACTGTTGCTAGAATTAGACATAATATGTACGGCTGGTCAGATCCATACTTGGTAATAATAAGTATGCTCTTAACCTCTATTAGTTAATTTTTTAAAAAACTGTACATTGCCTTAGGTCTGTTGGTAAATTACTTTCTAGCATTTCACCAGTGAGAAGGGAACTTTATGGTGCTTATCTGTGAGCAAATACTTCACAGTTCTTCTTTTTTGGCCCTCATTTAGACTTGAATTGGGCAATTCCTGTGTACCAGGTCCTGCTCTGGACAAAGGATATTCAGAGGCTTCATGTGCTAGGGTTTTCTGCTGTTCATTCTGCCATTGTCAGTTTTCAGACTTATCTGGAAGATGTGAAGAGGGCATTTTATAGGGTGTGAGTTGGTTTCCCATGCCAGATAGATTAAAATACATTTAATGCAATTAAACAAATTTTATCAAACCTTTGATGTCTTTGATTACCAAGGGACATACAGATTTCAGAAAATGCATGGTTTAGATTCCATGCAATATAGCAATTTTTTAATCTTCAAGTGCTTATACTCTTTGAGGATTGAATTTATGCTTTGTGGTTTGAGTTCCCTCTTTACTCTGCCTAATGGACTGATTTTACAGGACAAGAAGACCTAGGCAACAAGCTTTCACAAATACTTTTGGATGCATTTCTTGGTCTATTAAAAATACACAATTTCTGAGGCAGCTATTTTAATGCTAACTTAATTTTAAAACATTGACAGTGTAATAAACTCTTTCATTAAATATAACTAAATGTTGTCATTTTATTCTGTTGGAACATCAAACAGTTTATAATAACTCACAATGTATGCATTTGATAAATATAAACTTACAATTTATATCTAAAAATCTTTATGATCATACTGAACTACATGACTTACAGTTGTTTGGGCTGTTAAGTGTTACGTTGGCAGTAACTATTGTTTATTATTGTTTAAATAAAACATTTAATGAATTTAACATATATGCTGTCTCTTAGCCAATCTTCCAAATCTATAGTAGAACATATACTTTTAACAGACAAGTTTGATGTGTATGAAAAATGCATTGCTTACGCAGTATCGAGGTATCTGGTTTTCCCACTGTTTATTTTTCTCAGACCTGTAGTTCTAATTATATGAAGTCCCTTTCCAATTTATGAAAAAAAAATCTGGTCTGCAAATGATTTGGCCTCCAAGATTCTGTATGCAATCTCATGTAATCTGCTTTCTAAATCTGGAAACTTATAGTGGCCAATGGGTCTGACATATTGGATCAATGTAGAAAACAAGAACAACAGGAATTCAATTCTTTTGGTAGAATTATAAAAAAATTATTAAAATGACTGTAAGGGATAATATATGACCACATGTGATATATGTATGTATGGATACATGTAGTGGAACCGTGTATAATATCATATCTCAAAAGTTTAGCAAGTATTTTCAGAAAATAAAATAATAAAAGTGCCTTGGGATGGGTGCATTTTGTGAGATGGATATTCAAGGTGGCATGATGACCTGGTCCAAGCTTCCAGGCAAAGAAAACACCCTAGTTCTTTTGGTAAAGTAGCTATGACCTTGGGCGTCACTTGCCTTTTCTGTATTTCAGTTTTCTCATGTGCACAAAACAAGCTAATATCATCCTTATAGATGTTTTGAGAAGTTGGTTGAGGTAAAGCATGTGTAAAAATGAAATTCTATGTCTCTATGTCTCAGATAGAATAAGTGCTCAAAAAAAGTCTGCTCATTCTCCAAAAATCAGTCTTGTGCAGTTATTACTGTGTAAATACATGGCCATGCAAACCGGAATGAAAAGACATAGTATGACTCTCTGGTCAGGGTTACCAAATTGAAGTTTATCCCTAATAGGTGTTTCAGTACCTCTTCCCATGATTCATGCCTCCATCAGCAGGATTCAGGAGGAGGCCTCGGACAGAAACTGACCCATTCTCTCATTCTTCATCATTCTAGCCTCACCACTGTCTGCTTGAAGACCTCCAGATTGAACCACGTTATTCTTTATGTTTCTTTTTCTATTTTTTTGTTACCAGAAATCGAACTCAAGACCTTGTGCTTGTCAGGCAGGTGCTTATGCCACTGAACTACATTCCTGGTCCTTCTTTTTCTATTTATCCCCAGAAAGAGCCCCATAATCTTAGTTCATTCCTCATGTCCTTTCCTCTAACATTGTACTCTTTCAGGAAATCTTGACACAGGACCATCTGAAAATTATGGACAATTATCCACAATATCCTCTGGACCCTCGGCATCTGAGCAGAGTTTTGCCTCCTGGCTTTAACAGGAAACTTGGCTCCTGACGCTACTGTCTCTGTAGCCTTCTCCAGTGGGTGTGGTATTTATCTTGCTCACCTCACTGTTTCCATTCATTTTCTCACCATCCTTCATAAACACTCCCACTTTTGAATCTCACGTCACTTATCTTTCTACCACTACCATCCTTGTTTAGGTCACCTCCCAATCCTTGGGATGCTTCTCTCCTCCATTACTTGAAGATTTTTCTCTCAGCTTGTTATTTCTCCATCTAGATCTTACTATCCCATGGCTGATTAGTCTACATGATGGACCTCCACTTTGATCTCTTCCTGCAGTGATGGTGTCTCCCACCAGACTGGAGCCAATCAGTTACCCTCACAGCCACAGTTCCACTTATAAACATCATTTCCATAATCCCAACTTCATGATTCTCACTCAGTGTTCACCACGTATTGTTTTCTAAGCTCAATTCTTCTTGTATCTCGAGTCCAAAAAATCTTTAAATTTTTCTGGAATCTGTATCCAGTGATTGTCCTATTTCCACTATCCATTGTACATACTCCAAGACATTATCATGATTCTTGAAGCTTTGCATTTGCCTCTAATTTATTTGAGCAATAAGCAAATGCTCTGCTTTTCACTTTAAGGAATGCCCTGGATTTGATCACTTTTTATGAAGTCTTCTACTATACATCATGGGGAAGCCACAACCTCCTTTTGCCTGGATTGCTGCGGAGTCTACTAGCTGGTCTCTCAGCTTCATGCCATGTGCAGAGGTGTAAACACGAGTTCAATAATAACATTCTGCTGAAATCTTTTCAATGGCTTACATGTAGAATAAAAACTTGTAAGAGCCAGGGTCTTTAAAAACATCTAAGAGTTTTATGTGATAGGAGCACTTGTTACCTTTCTGACCAGTTTTTCCTTGCTTTCTTTACTCTTACACAAAATATTTTGGCTGTTCTTTGAACATTCTAGGAATTTTCTCACTTCATAATTTTTGCCTTTTCCTGGAAATGTCTTCCTTCAGATATTCACAATACTCACTCTAAGGCTTCTTTCAAATTATTAAAATGGAAATCCTTGCTGGCCAGTCTATTTCAAATTAACTGTCTTCTCCTCCAGTATTCCGTATTCTCCTTTTGTGCGTGATTTAACTTCAAAGCATTTATCACCATTCAATATACTCTATTTTGCTTTTTTTATTATGTGTCTTTCCAATAGAGTATACTGTCAATGGAAAAAGAAATTTCAGGTGTTGTTTTTTCCACTTCTTTATTTCTAGTGCACAAAACAATGATGACATGTAGTAGGTACTCAGGAATGCCCTTGCAGAATATTCAGGAACAAATGAATTCCTTCATGGGTTCCCAGCATCTTGTTGGCAGTTCTAGAGATTAGAAATGAAATGCATATCTAATTTATGCTTTGTTTTTTTATTACCTAGCTGGATAATTTTATTGTGCTTTTGTATATCCAAGTAAATTAATATTTTATCAGAACCCTTAGTTATTATAGCCCCTAAGAACATAGGTTCAGAAGTCATAAGTACAATAGAATTACAGACATATTGTCCGTTTTTGTACAAAAAGCAGCACTAATTCTTTGGTGTCCTGACTTTTAGAGTTCAGTGATGTTTAATTCATTCTTTAATTTACATGTTTTGTCAATTGTTTAATAGTTTCAAATGGATAATTCTCATTTTCAACAGAATAACTTAACAGCCTAGTAGAAATCAAAACTGTGTTATTTAATCTAGACCAAGGGATGTTGCAAGCATTCCGATTCTTGAATATTTGAGCTAATTAAAATGATTTTCTGTATAGCAATTCTGATTAAAGCAGAAGGTCTAAATAATTAGCTTTCAACATAGAAGTTTAAACAGAAAACAATTCAAATTTCCTTACTGCCCTATTACCACTTAAATAATTATAACATCTCAAGCTTTATCTCTAGCCCAGATATTTACTGACTGCCTGATTCAGACACATCTGCTCCTCTACCTACTGGATATTTCCATCCAATTGCCTGTTGGCATCAGAAACACATAATCTACCTCATGGGTTTCTAGCCCTATTTATTTATTTACTTATTTATTTATTTATTTATTATTGTTTTGATTCAATGAATGGTATTACCTTCCACTCAGTTTCCCAAAACAGAAAATGGGGGTCATCACAGATCATCTGTATGTGCATTGTAGAATGTTGAATGCAAAATTGATTACAATAAAGATAATGTCTTAGAGTGTGCATTATCTGAAAGAAGAAATAACCATAAAATTATAGTTTCATTTCATTGTGGTCATTGGAAAGAGTGAGGAAAATAAAGTCTTTTCTCTGAAATTACATTGGGAATTTATGAAAAATTCCCTCTGCTAAATATTGAAGGCTGCATCTCCAGGTTCTAAAGTACAAAGAATATTTTAAATTGAGAAATCAGTAAAACAAAAGCACAAATGAATTACAAATCTTTAAGACTGAAATCTGATATGATTCATTTGTATAGCAGTGTGTAACACAATAACCATAATATATCAAGCTGTAAATGTTGAGTACAAAGTTAGATGAGTAGATATGGAAAAGATAAGTCTGGCATTTCATGCTGAGAAGCTCTGGGCAACAGGCGACCATGGAAAAATGTTAAGTAGAAGTATACATAGTGAGACTTGATTTTAGGTTCACTGCTTTAATTGCGGGGAAGAGCAGTAAAAAGTAGAAAAGATTGGAGGGAGATGAATTAGAAAGCTATTGTTTCAGTCCAGGAAGACAAGCAGGGATAATAGGAAAAGAGCAGGTGAAAGATATAAGCAACAATCAAGGGTAAATTTTTAAGTGTTAGGTGATTAATCATGTGCCAAGTGATGAAAGGGAACTAGTTAGAATGACAGGTTTATTGTTTTAGAGATCACAGAGACTTTTCTGCTAATATCTAAAAGGGAGGTAGGCACTTTTTAGAGATACCGTGAGTTCTGCTTAGTATATGCCAATTTAACAATGTCAGAAGATGACATATACAGCAACTAGGTGAATAGGTAACTCTGAGACTAAGAAGTTGTGAAGGATGTTGTAATGGAAATCATCAGGCTACAAGTGTTCTTTGGCATCCCTGGAGTGGATTTCTCAAAGAGGAAAACTAAAAGAAAGAATGAATTACCAAGAATAGAACCTTGAAGAAAAATAAATCAGTATTTGAATAGCATAGAAGTCCATGAAGAATGTAAAAAAAAGCAATAGTCAAGTTGATATGGAGAACCAGAAGAGGATCCAGAATACTTTATTATTTGAGAAGTCAGGAAAGCTAAATCCCATGAGTAGGTTCACTAACTTAAGGACCAAATGTGTTTACTGAATTTGGGATTACAATTTGGGAGTGACATGAGTAATAGTAATTTTAGCTATGGAGATAGAAATGGGAACTGGTTTACAATGGATAGTTTACATGAAACAACGTAAAAAATACAAATTACTCATTTAAGGCCTTAGTTAACAAGATATTATAAGAAATTGAGTTTTGGGTAGTGGAATTTCAATGTGTATCCTACAGACAAGGAAAACAATTCTTAAAAGGATCAAGTAATTTGTCTAAGAACACCTGGTGCTATGGTTTATGTCTAGAATACTCTAGAATTTGTGATTGATTCATGGTCCAATGCTGGGTTTATGGGTGTGAGTGCTACACTGACCTCAGGGTGGATAGTTTACGAACACATAAGGGACAGAAAGAGTCTTCTCTTGTGCTCCTCCCCTTTTTGCTCTTGTTACTTTTGCTGTTTTTCACCATCATGAACTGTTGTCCTTGACCATGAGCCACCCTGCCTTGGACCAAGCAGATTATGAACTGAAACCTCCACAAACTGTGAGCTAAATAAACTTTTCCTTTCCTAATTTTTGGCATCATGTATTTTTTCTCAGCAATGATAGAAAAGTAACCAAGACAGAATTTGGTACTGGAGAAGTGGGGTCATTGCAATGAGTATACCTGACCATGTGGTTCAAGAATCTTTGGGAATGGCTTGTGGGGAGTGTTTGGAAAGATTTGGAGATGTAACCTGAAAGAGTAATGCTAGCACACGTTTGGCTGTTCTATATTGGAGATTCTGGGCAGAGCTCAGAAGACTAGGTGATTGATAAAATTACCACTGGTAGAGACTAGGTTGGGGAGGTTTCTGCTGGGAAGAAGGACTGGACTAGTTGTTAAACTCCAAATATGTGTATTATGGCTTGGCAGAAAGGTTGTCTGCATTTTGCTCTTGTCCAGAGACTTTGCCTGAGACTGAGCAGGTGGTGGGCTAATTAATTTGGCAAAACAAACTTCAAGGCTGTCAAATGTTGAGTCTGTTAACAACTGTGAACAATATAGATATTGTTGAGGGCTTTTAGATGATGTTGTGTATCAAGAGCAAACAGCCCAGCAGAATGACTTAAAATGTTATGAGTTTGGCCAGAAAGGAAGCTCTAGCAAAACGGTGGATTGCAAAGATAGAGCTGAGGAAATCTTGATTGCTGAGAAGGAACAGGAGGATAGAAAAGATGGCCTGAGGGCATCACAGGAAGCAGCAAGTCTCCACCCTTTGCAGCCTCAAAACTGGAAAGTGAAAGAATTTGCTCTGCCATGAAAGCCACAGAGTGCCATGTTCCAGAATGGTGGGTGCCTCACCATATGTTGGAATGACAGTAGCCACTCCAGGTTCCAAAATGGTGGCAGTGTAGAGAATTTGTTCTTCAGAATTAGGTTCATAGTGTTCAGAGATCCAGTTACTAAACTCCTACATCCAAGAGAGAAGAAAACCTGGCTACTTCTCCAGCTGGTAGCAGACCTTAGTATCACTCACATGGTACTGGTTTAACGTACACACAGAATGCAAGAGTTTTAGGGTTAAGGTGCTTCCTCCTTGATTACAGAAGAAGGGCTGGGAGACCAGGCAGTGTGCCCCGGAGAGGGCAATGTGTGAAGTCAGAGCAGCAGAGACATAGGAATTTGGAGAAGCCAAGAATGTGGATCATTTGAAGAAAACTGCAAGGAAGGAGCAAAGCAGGTAAGAGAGTGAAGCCATGGAGCTACTGCCACTACCACTGGGAGTGTGATGGGGTGGAGCTACACAAACGCTTGTCACATGTTCCATAGGGAAATACAAAGCTTAAGGTTTGTCCTTCTGAATTTTGGACTTACATTGGTCTCAATTCTTTGTAACCCCCAGTTTGTACTTTTTGGAATGGTAATGTTTATCTTGTGTTTTTGAATGTTAGAAGTGTTTAACTTCTTACTTGGTCAAAGGTTCACAGTGAAGAGTTTGTCGTTGATCTTGGAAGAGACTTGGAACTTGGATTTTTCAGCAATGCTGAAACTGTTAGGACTCTGGCAACTCTTAGATATGGACTAAAATGCCTTTTGCAAAAAGGGATGCACATGAGTCTTTGGGGGGCCAGGGGCAGAATGTTATGGTTTGTGTCTAGATGGCTACCAAAAACCTCCTGCAGTTATGGGGGTAGGCTTCTGGAGCTTTTAATTGATTCATTACCAATGCTGGGATTATGGGTGTGGGTGCTACACCCTCCCTGGGGCAGGTAGTTTATATACAATACAAAGGAGGGAAAGAGGCTTGCTGTTTTGCTCCTCCCCTTTATGCTCTTGTTGCTTTTGCTGTTTTCCATTGCTATGAAGTATTACCCTCTACTACTTGCCACTTTGCCTTGGAGTCAGTTGAATATGAACTGAAACCTCCACAAACTGTAAGCTAAATAAACCTTTCCTTCCTTAACTTTGGGCATTGGCTATTTTGTTCTAGCAATGACAGAAAAGTACCGAAGTCACCTGGTTTTAAGTATTACATTCAAAAGTCATAATTTTTGATGACAAAACATATTTTTGTTTAAGCAAAATAGGCAATGTGGCATTTATAAGTAATGAAATGATTTTAAAAAACCCAACATTTTATCTTTTCCACACTGCACTGCATTTCTTTGCAGTTGTAGCCACACCTTGTTTTATCAAGATAATCTTAGCAACCAGGGAGAAAATGGTTTGAGGAGGAGGCTGTGGGAGCTGCACAGGAGGCAGAGAGTGAGAGTTGTCAAGGATGTCTTCAGGGTCTCTAGGCTGGCAGGATGAGTTAATATTGCTACCATTACAAGGAAAAGGCAACACTAGTGAAAAGCTGTATACTGTACTGGGAAAGGAAGAAGGAAGAAATGCGATGAAGCTTGTGATAATGAAGGCTTACAGTTCTTGAGTATCTGCCATTCTTGATATTCAACATACACTAGAGTGCATGGCTGAATTCCGTAGTGTGACCAATTTTTCATCAGTAAAAAGAATTTTTATATTTAGTGGGATATCAAACAGAATCTAAACAAAGATATTATTCTGAATAAAAATTGCCTAATTTGGGAACAGCTTAGTTGCTGGAGTAATGTGCCAGGTGAGATTTAAGCAGTGGAATATGCTGAGATCATAAACACAGTGCTTTTTGTGTATATTGATTAGAAGAGAAAGTTGTGGAAACTAATGAAGGGGTTGAATGAAAACACTAGAGAGAAATACATGTTGCCTAGCTTTTTCAGGTGGAAAACTTGTCTTTTCCCTCTAGAGAGAGAACCTTCATATTTTAATCTTTATGTTTGTTATGTGAGTTCAACATGTTTATGTGAGTTCAACTATGACGGGAAAACTTTTAACCCATTATTTTTCTAGATGCCATTTAGAAATTTGTTAACAAAAATAACTAAAGAATAAAAGATAAATTAAACAGTAGCTTGAATCCACTATTCCATCATTATCATGGAGATTAAGTATAGAGTTTACTTATTTCTTTTGGAAACATGAACCTTAAATATAGTTGTCTGTTCAAATTCTTTGGTGTAAAAGCCTAATGACAAAGGAAAATACATCTTCATTAAATGAAAAAAAAAGTCAAAATTAACACTTCTAACTTTATGTCAGAAGGTCCATTGACAGGTACTTTGGAAATTACAAAAGTTGAGCAGAGCAAAAAAAAAAAAATCAAATGAATCTTTAACAAACTTCATTTTCTTGATTAATAAGGGAAATGACCTTTGAGTGCATGGTCCTAACATTTTGGAAATGAGTGGGAATGAACTTACTGTTTTCTTTAGGTTTTACAGGGTTTAGGTATCCTGAAGGCAATATGTGTATCACAGCCTTTATGTCTACTACTCTGAAAGACTGAGGTCAAACAATGGTAGAAATCATCTGTAAGGCACAGCCTGGATTTAAAAATTTCAACTGTGCATTTGTTCTCCTGGTATTCCTCCCTAAAAATTGCCCTGAGAGCTTCTGGTAAAGAAAGGGTCAGTATTAATTATAGCAGGTTTAGCATCCCTGCATATTGCATGAGACCTGCAGATAATAATAGTCTCCTACCTCCGTCCTTTTGCATTCTGTTAATGAGCCTCAGGAAGGCAACGTGCCAGGAAGACTACACAGCCTTCTACTTTTGCTGGAGGTATCTCTGTTTTAATCCGAAATATCTATTTAAGTTTCACTTCCCTGAAGAGACCTGAATGAGTCTACTCTGTCTTATGAAACCCTTCATCGTGCCAGTGAGTGGATCTTCGTGCTGCGGTCCCGTCCGATGCACTCCAGGTCTGCAGCAAGTGTTCCTGAAAAAGACGCCTCTGTGCCTTGCTTCTTTGCTGGATGTAGCTTTGGCAATAGTCCAGTGAGACTGAGAAAATACTCTCAAATTAGGCATGGGCTAGTGATAATTGCTAATCATTGAATGTCAGTGGAATGGATGAGAAAAGAAAACCCACCTAATGGCAAGTTGAGAGAATGTGAAAGTGCCAACCACACTGTCATAGTATTCGATCCATCAGTCTTCATAAATGAAGGGCAAATTCAATTAGGATAAGTAGATGGTTATTTAACAATAGTCAATAGAATATTTCTTTACTGTATGGTAAATAAGGGTTATATTTAACCACAGCTTACTACATTCCAAAGTTAATATCAGGGCAGTTTGTTTTCATAGCTTGATCTAAACAACACTTTATGTTGACACTTCTATTGCGTATTTAATGAACTCATATCAAATATGCATGGCAAATAAATACTATGCTCCCGGTAAACCTTTATCCCTTCCCTGCTCTCTTGATCTTCTCAAGTGAAGTAATACACTTTTCACAACATATTTCCTCTCTCATAAAGATGCATATCACAACATTGTAACTAAATCTTATTTCAATATTTTTGCGAGACAGAAAAAGAAAAATCTAGATCATCGCGAGTGCAGACGTGCTGCTATTTAAAATGCAGCTCTGAATTCTATCTCTGTTGCCGCTGAGCAGCCAGTCTATTGAGAAGCATCTTTTTGACAGAAAGGATTAAGCCTTCTGACGGTCCTTAATCTGCTGCCCATTATGGCAATGCATAGGATGCACCCAGTAAAAATCAAGGCAGCCAGTAGTGGCTACACTTAGCTTTAGACTGAAAAGACCGTATAGGAAAGGAGCCACAAGGCACTGTTAAATTCTCCCAAGAACAAAGTAAGGAGTGCATCTTCATTATCCAAGAGGTTGATACAAAATAGCATTGCAAGTGACTTGGATTTGTGAGAGTGGAGATCGTCATATAATTGACAGATGCCTGCATCTCCTGCCTCACTCATTCCTGAAAGCACAAGCAAAAGCAGAACCGTGGAAAGACAGAGAAAAGCATGCACAGTCAATGTGCTGCCTCTTGATTTCTGGCCAAGGCACATTTAGATTGTGTTGCTGCCATGAGTGTCACTTTCACCAAGGAAGCAGAAGATAGCAATTTGCTCTCCAGGGTTTTTAGAACTGCCATGGGGCTCAGCCAGACAGAGAGCAAAACAGTGATTTCTTCCTTTTTGTGCAGATAAATATGAAGATAGCTACTGCTATGTGGTATTTGTCTTACCTAGATACAGTATGTGATCAGGAAGAATTTTCCTGGTAATTAAATTTCTGAAAGGATATGAATCCCTTTATTTATACTGGGTAACTTTGAGACCAACAATAACAAATGTTTGATTCTTGAGTTCAATAGGCTCTGAAATACAGGCTTATTTTTGTTCATCTCCAGCTTTGGGTATTTTTGAATTGCAGCTTTAAAGCTAGCCTTCCTTGTAACTCACTATGGGATATCTTTATACACCGCTGACAGTAATACAACTCATTTTGGGTGATTAACTTAACCCCCAGTATTGCTAGTGTCAGGCTGCATTAGCATATCTTCCAAGGAATAGTTGCAGTGTGAGAAAATTGCCTGTAGGATTATTTGCAACTCGGAACCTGTGAAATGTAAAATAAAATTGAAGACTATAAAGTAAAACATCAAAGCTACCTAAAATATTAATAGCCAGCACTCTAAAAAGTAATTTAGAAGATTGCATGAGGTAGTGAAAATTACTAATCTAAAAAGAGTTTTAAAAAAAACAGGAGTTAGAACAAACAATGGACAATATGAATTCATTTTGTTCATATCATAAAAGGAGTTCAAGGGATATTGAAGTCCTATAAGTTGAGAGGATCCAAAGTTCAATATTTGACCATACTGAATTGAAAAAAATAAAGAAAGCAAAGCTAGTATTTTCCTGGATTCAAAATTGAAGCGGAGCTAGAAGGTACCCTCAGTAAAATATTGTAGTGGACACAAATAATGCTTTCAACATGCGTTGGAAATTTTGTTTCACTGAGGCACTTTTTTTTTTTTAAATTTGCTCTGTGGTATCTGTGGTCATTTGACTGGCTATTTCTTAAGCACCTTCCAGATTCAAAGCTAAGCTGTGAGTGTTCTGTCATTTCCACTAAGTGCTTGGCTTCTGTTTTGAGAGCAAGTGTGTCTACTGACGTGGGGATGTGTTTCCCCTCCTCAGAGTGTAGAATTGGTTTATAGGTGTGAAGCCCAGATTTTGCAGCCAGGCACACATGATTCATATCTTATGCCTGTCACTTGTTAGCTATGTGACCTTGGGCAAATTGATTAATGTAGCTTAGCTTTAGTTTCCTCACTTGTAAATAAGGTATATCTACCTTGATGGGCAATCGAAGATTCCAGGAGAGATTGCACATAAAATTTCAGCACATCACATAGTAAATAGCAAACATCTAAAGAAAATGTAAACAAACAAACAAAAAAGAAAGAAAATGTAACCTATAAAAAGTGACTCATCGTTCAAGACAATAGTTTGAGAGGCAAGAGACAAGGCCTGGAGTTCCAGTGAATGCTGTGAAATGGTTCACACAAGACCATTTCTTCACCGGGAAAAAGGTTTTCTGTGCATTTGGGTCATAGTTGCAAAAGTAGACAGGGGATTACAGAAAACCTGGTGGTGGGAACAGAAGGGAAGTCTACATTTATGAGCATATTTTGAGACACAGTCTTGCTTCATAGTTCTGTCGGGCCTTGGACTCATTATATATGAATTGTGCTTTGAACCCCAGGTGATCCTCCTGCCTCAACCTCCAGAGTTCTGAGATTACAGGGATGCCCCACCACGCCTGGTTGATTTATGTATATATTTGTTGTGCTTCCCTTAGGTGATGCCTACCTAGCAAAGGAAAAAGTAAAGCTGGACATTTAAATAAAACATATATTTCCTACTATTTTAAGATGTTTGAGATAGTGCAGTTTTATACAAGAGAGAAGTTTGAAATATGAGATATGTATATTAAATAAAGTACTATTAAGTAAAAACAAGAAAAAGAAAAAAGAAATTACATACATTAAAGTTTAAAATAATGAAAGCACAAAGTAATGTAGAAAAATACAAATGCAAAATAACTTAGAAAAACAGTGATGAGGGAACTAATTATGCTGATCATTTAATCAATACTGACTATATGCCAGGTTTTGTTTGAGCATTTTATATATATATTATATATAATGTATAATATATCTATTATAATAAATAATATATTATATTACATATTACATATTACATATTACATATTACATATTACATGTTACATGTTACATGTTACATGTTACACATTACACATTACACTATATATTATATATTATATATTATATATTATATATTATATATTATATATTATATATTATATATTATATATTATATATTATATATTATATATTATATATTATATATTATATATTATATATTATATATTATATATTATATATTATATATTATATATTATACATTATACATTATATATCATACATTATATTACATATTATTACATGTAACATGTTACACGTTACATGTTACATTATATATTATATATCATATATTATATATCATATATTATATGTTATATGTTACATATTATATGTTATATGTTACGTGTTACATGTTACATGTTACATGTCATATATTGCATGTCACATGTTACATGTTACATGTTATATATTACTCATTATATGTGTTATGTGTATGCACTGCATATTAAATTTTGTTATAGCACAATAAGTAAGTACTGTTAATTTATTTGTGCATATAAACTGATTTTTAATATTAATTAAACAATCATTAGAGAAGCATATTGCTCCACAAATGTGTCAAGGAATTCACGAGGCACAAAACATAACACTTCCCTTTATATTTTAGTGTTGATGTCTAGTCCTTAGCAGCTTATATTCCATGTTCAGCATTGTTCCAGGGTTTTGTGGAAATAAAGGAAGGAAACAGTACTCTGTGTTTGTCTGTGATTCTACAGCTTAGGATCATGAAACTTACGAATCACCGCAATATACACATACTAAAAAGCAAAGAATTTTATTAAATAATATGGCGCAACCATTGCTATAAGAATTCAGAAACAAGCCATGTAGCTAGAATATTTTGGAAAGATTATTAAGAAATATTGGGAGCGAGGCTTGGGAGTGCAGCTCAGTGACACAGTGCCTGCCTGGCAAGCATGAAGTTGTAAGCTTGATCTCCAGTACAAAGAAAGAAAGAAAAAAAGAAAGAAAGACTGGCAGTTAATTTGTGAGAGACCATATGAATAACATAATGAAAGTATTAAAAAGAAGCATTGAAAAATTGTTTCTATTCTTGACTTTAGGAAAGGCATAACTATGATTAAAAACTAAAAGTCTGAAAACCAAAAATTTTGCTATACAAAAGTACCAATCATCTACTGAGTGGAAAATGTTTTAATCAAGAGTAAAACTCAATGGACCATCAGTTCAACCAGGATATGAGACAAAAAGTTCAATCTCCTAAATACTTACCTGATAGATTTTAAGAGAGGGGCAAATGTCCTCAAGGAAAAGTGGACACAGGATATTAACTGAAGTTGACTGGAAAGAAAGTAAATGGTTGAGCAGATAAGATTTGCTTGATTTCACTCTTGATAAGACAAGCAAACTCAAACTACACTGAGGTGCTACTTTTCACTAATCTAAACTTAAGCACTGAAACCCCAAACAAACCATATGGACTCCCCAGGAAAACAGATTCTTCAAAAGAACTTGATATAATGTTATAGAAAAAGGAAGAATAGATGCTGGATACCAATAATTATAATAAGAAAAAATCAGCTAGTGTGTATAAATGCTAAAACTCTTCTATGTCATTACTTCATCTTGATGTATGTATTTCCGCTGAAGCGGTTAAATGTTCAGGAAATGTTCAGAATATTTAGTATACTCAAGTATGTTTTCAATCAACACGGAATGCCAGCAAATCATCCTCCCATGTGAGACAACTAAAAAATGGACAGAGCATATGAAACTAGCATGTTTAAGCTATTGAGCGTTACAGAATGAAAGACAATGATCCTTCAGTCGGGGGAAAAATGAGGTAAGCTCTCCAATTACCCCAGGTTACTGACTAAGAACACTTCTATGTTGCAGCCGGTGAACAGGAAAGCCAGGCAGGACCAGAATACTTCTGAGCTGGGGAGAAGTTGGAAATCCAGAGAGACCATCCTGGCTTGAGTTCACATTGCAGAGTATTGAAAAGGGAAGATGTGCGTGAACAAAAGCAAAATCAAACCCTCTAGGTGTCTGCAGAGGTTCCCCTTTGAGTAGTTAGCAAAGTATTGCTTAGCTAGTATATCTGGGGAGTTGCTGGGGCCATGGAAAGAATTATCTGATAGTATTAAAAGCAACAGTATTCAGACTTCACACAGTGCTAAGAATATTACTTATTCCTTAACCAGACTGGAAAATCATGTAATTTGTAGAGAATTGGGTAAATACTCAGAAAGATCTTTTCTGAGTAGAGGGGAAAAATTAGATACAGACTACTGTTTTACTTTAGTCTAACAAATCTTAAAAGCAAGACCCCAAAGGATCAAACTGTATTCAAGTTACTTAATGGAGTCTCAGAACAAAGATCAAGAATTTTAAAGGAATATAAAAATATCCAGCAATGCCTGAGCCCTGATTTCTGGCATGCAATTAACAAATTACTAGGCATGACAAGAAACAGAAAAATGAAATCCTGTAATGAGGAGAAAAATTAATCAATTGAAACCAATGCAGCTATGAAACAGATGTTAGAATTAACAGATAAGTGCATAAAAATAGTTATAACTCTATATATTTTTTAAAAAACAAGAAAAAGTTTGAAAATACTACAAAGACACATCAATGAAACAAAAGAATCAAAATGAAACTTTTTCCAAAGATGAAAAATATGGGGTCTAAGAAGAAAAATGTACTAGGTGGGATTAATGGAAGATTAGACTTTGCAAGAAAAAAGTGTGGCAATAAAAACTATTCAAAATGAAAAATAAGTAGGACTAGACCTGACAGAAAAGCAAAGAAAACAGATTAACAAGGAGCTGAGGGATCACTGTTGGTATCTTAATGTACATAATTGGAATCTTCTAAGAAAAGGAATAAGGAGAAAGAATTAACTATATTCGAGGAAATAACAGAAAAAAGTTCTAACTTTGATGGAAACTGCAAACTCACATGTGCAAGAAGCTCACCAAACCCCTTGTATAAAACCATACCAAGGTACAATTAAATCTGCTCAAAACAATAAAATGAAAATCTTACAGGCAGGCAGATTAAAAGGCATGCCATCTACAGAGGACCACCGATAAAAATGGCAGAACACTTCGGGTTAGAAATAATGCAAATACGAATGCAGTGGAGCACCATTTTAAAAGCACTGAAAATGGAAGAATTTTCAAAGTGTAGTTCTATAATCAGATTACATTCTAGTTCCGTTTAGAAGTGGAGAGGTGTGGAAAGAAAGAACATCACATTAAGAAAAATTCAGAATAAATTGTGAATATGTGATTTTTACTGAATTTGCCAAACAACTGCCAATCTTGAGATAATGAGTCAGTGGAGAGAAACATGACCCAAGTGTCTGCTTACCTGGTACAGATGCCGCTGGCTGCCATGAAAAACCAGTCAGATGATATAGCTATCAATTGTGTGTGTGTGTATGTGTGTGTGTTTGTACTAGGGATTGAACTCATGACTGTGCGGGTGTCGGGTAGGCATTTGTGCTGCTCAGCTAACCCTCCAGCCCTACAGCTATCAATTATTCACAAACCATTAAAGATGGATCCCAGCTGGCACGAAAGTGCAAAATTTGGGATGACTTCAGATATCCTAAGTCTCACATTCTTGCTGTAAAAATCTTGACCATAACCAGTTTCCACAGGGATGCTGGGGAGAAATCCTCAGATAAATTCTGATGGTGCTCAGTGAGGGAATGGAAGAGTAGTTACTGCTTAAATTCCCCCCGAAGGCTATTTTTCCTTTCCTTCTCTCATTCACATCGAGGCTCCTCAGTCTACTAGACTGGATGGTGGTCATGAAGAGTGATTAAAGATGTTATTGTAGGACCCTGGAGAAAGCACATTGCTGTCTGGGTAAGAGAATTTTTCTAAGGCATCACCCATGGGAGAAGCAAATGAAAGTTCCAGACTCAACATTACAGAAGGAAGAAAAGCAAAAACATTTGTGAAGCATACATGTCTTTTGAATCCATGACACCATTTTAACCTAAGATCGAGTTTTAATTAAAATCTTAGTGAATGCTCCTTTATGCCCCTTTTCTTCCCTTCTACCACCACGCCAACAGCTGCTGAGTAAAAACAGCAGTGGAAAATAGCTAAGTGAGCAATGAGAAAACATGCAAACACATAAAAAAATCACCTTAGGCAAGAACCCCTAGGCTTTTTACCAGAAGATAGGGATTTGAAGGCTCTAGTGAGCTGAGGCTAGCCATATACAGCAACAAACTTCAAATGTAGCCCAACTTCTGACTAGATTAACTAACATAAACCCCTCACTAATAGGCTTTTGAGGAAAAAAAAAGTGCTCGTTGCCACGCATGGAGGTATTTAACTCACTGTCTACCGTCCAACATAAGATGCCTGGTTTTCCACAAGAATCTATGAAGCAACAACAAAAAAGGCAAGATAAATAAAGCTTGTTTTAAAGAGAAAACAATCACGAGATTAATCCATAAAAACTCTAATGGATAAGTTAAGACTGTGTGCAGGAT
>PVJX010006517.1:0-77175 GCA_004027295.1 Dolichotis patagonum | reverse complement strand
GGTGTTGTGTCCTAGTAATGAGAAAGTGACTAAGATATACATCTGAATAAGTGCTTCCAAGAAGCTCCAATCGTACCAGGTCATTCAAGGAAAGAAGTCAAAGGTAAAGGTAATTCTACAAGTTACACGAGAAAGAAAGTGATTGGTGTTGAAAAGGAATCTAGCACTAGTTATATATCACTGGGCTACATGATTGACTACTAGGGTTGTCACTAGGTAAAGAGTCCATTTGTCTAGTAACATTCATTAATAAGATAGAAGCTTTTGCAAACTCAGCCCAGTTCAAAAGTTCACATTCCCTGGCCAAATTCAGAAATTCATTTCCATAGGCAGCAGCTTGATATATGTGTAAGTCCAAATCCCCTAAGAGATCCTCCTACCTCCATTTTGAAATGCTCTTTCAAGCTTGTCTTTCATCATGATTTCCTCTTGGATTTCACATAACCTAAAACTGGGAGTGATAGTGAGTATTTTCAAACCTACAACTTTAGAGGCCATGCATGTTCCTCTTGCATTCTCTTGTCCTTTTGCCATATCTATGAGAAGAACACTCCCAGGGTGACTGACCCACTGGTCCAAGAAGTAGTGCCACAGTCACATGAAGCAGAGCCACTTGGGTCCTCCTGCAGGTGCATAAATGATCAAAATTTATGGTTTCTTTAAGCTCCCTTTACTTTCAAGTTGTTTGTTATACAATAGTTAATTAGTACAACTCAAACAGACACAGGAGCTGTTGAAAATCTTGCTCTAAGTGCTGAAGGATTAGCATTTGCAGCAACCTCAATGACAGCCCTCAAGTTCTCCTCTTATCAGCAGTTCTTGGATCTCAGCCTTTTGCAGCTGTTTCTGTGCCCTGGGGAGGAGGAAGTGCAGTTCTTGGAGGTAAAATGGTTTGGGCCACTGCTAGCTATCTGTGGCGTGCGAGGCAGCACTTGCAAAGCAGAGGAAGTAAAGCTAAGCTGTTCATGTTTAAAAGGTCTCTGAGCTTGACTGGATTTGAAGATTTTCTAAAGTGACATCGTTCTACCATCAAGAAATCAGCCAATAAAGTGAATTTGCTTTCAGGTGTGATCTGACAAATGGACAGCTCTATGGGCAAACACATAACTACTGCATACATAGCTTCTTTCAATTGTTTTGTTGTTGTGTATGATATTTTCCTGTCTTGGCCTCCTACTGTAGTGAGAGATGTCTCTCGAGTCCCTCTTTACTCCTGCTCTCAACCTGGCAGTTGTCTTTGCCTGGAATATTCTCCCCCTCTACCTCCCAAACTCCTAATTGTTCTGCACATTCTATTTTCTCTGATAATTTCTGACTCTTTACTTTCAGCCCCTAACCCACCCCTAGACAGAATAATTATTTCTACAAATATTGTCTCAGTTGCGTTGCTTTATCCTTTATTAAATAACGACGTCTTGTAGGCAGGGTAGGTGTCTCCCTCACCACTATGCCTTTTAACATTTAAGTCAGGAGTCTTCCCAGTCCCCAGGAAGTGTTGAGCAGATTGCACCTGCTGAGATTCAGTTGCTAAGATACTTTCTAAGAGGATGTGAGGTTTTTTTTTTCTTCTCTACTTACAGAGGTATTTTCATCAGTTAAGTTGACCTCCTGGGTTTTGTTGATAATCACTGGATGCCAAGGCAGAGAAGAGGAATTTTCAACTACTTTTTGAAAGGAGGTTAACTGGAAATAAGAGCCTGAAATTTAAAATACACCAAAAAATTCCCAATATATAAAATGACTAAATTCCTGCCTAATCCAAAATAGCTTAACAGAAAGCTACTCTAAATGGGCCACTTAAACAGTGCTGAGGATACATGGATTTATCAAGATTGTTATCTGGTTTTAGAGCCTTCTCTCTCAGACATCTAAATGATTTTAATCTCCTTCCAGAATCCTGCTTCATTCCCCCAAACACTGCCCCTTCCTTGTTCAACCCCTGGAAAAGTGGGAACATTGTGGTTTTTTTTCTTCCTAAACTGGCATTAGAGGAGTCAATGTCAGGATAGCAGTGAGGCTGTGCCTTCTTCCTGTTTCAGATCTACCATCGCGTTTCATGCTCCTGCCCACATTTGGCCTAATCCTACCCCCTTTCTAAAGGCAACATTCCACCATTTCCAGGGATACTGATTTTCTCAACTTTGTGCAAATCACATTTCCTCATGGAGTCCTGAAAAGCACTGCCAGTGAGAGGCCCCAGAGAAAGCTCCTGAGTCTGCAGCCAGGAGAGGGAAGTTTCTCCTCCATTTCCTCTTCCTTTCAGGTTCATGGCAGCCTCAGCAGCTTTGCTTCTTCATCTATGCCTTAGCTGCAGCTTTCTACAACAGTAGTTGAATTCAGTTTTTCAAATATTTGCCCCCCCCCAAAGCCACAGATTGCTGTCTCCTACTGAGATAGATCCTGCTGCAGCTAAGCACGTGTTGCCTAAAGGGTCTCAGTTCAATTCCACAGGACTTTGTCTCTGAGTCTGTAAGTTTTAAAATAGTACAGTCTCTTCCCCTTGTTCCTCTAACCGTGGAAGAGGTTACTTCTGCAGCTGTGACACCTTGAAACCTTAGAGCTGTCTTTTGTTTTTGTCACTCACCCAGCAGCTTTGTGTTTAGGGAATAATTCTTGATGTAAAATTCTCTCTCCTTAAGTAACTGGGGTTATTTGTGTCTCTTGATTGGACTCTGTCTGACACTGACCAGAGCCAAATACTTCAGGTGCCTATTCCCTCCCTTGTGGAGCTCCACGTGGTGCCAACACCCTTGTTCAGATTCCCCTATCAGGAGGCCCCGTGCTCTCCCCTGGAGACTCCCTCAGGGCCCTGGCCTTTCTTCCTGTGATATTTCCACATTACTCAGCCAGTCTTAGCTTAGGCTTCTTCAGCAAAAATAGGGTGGATCACTGAGACAACAGATATTTATTTTTCACGCTACTCTGAAGGTGGGAAGTGCAAGACTCAGGTCCTAGACTTTGGTTTCCATGACGCTTTGCTTCCTGTATTACAAGTGGCTTCTTTCTTGTTATAATCTCACATTTGTGAGAAAGCCTTTTGGGGTCTCTTCTTATTAGATGATATTCCCGCTGTGGGGTCTCCATCCTTATTACCTCATCTAAAACTAATTATCTCTTGCTATGGTTTGGATGCTCTTTGTTTCTCTAAAGGGTTAGGTATCAAAGACTTGGTCTCAAGAGTAGCAATACTGGGTGGCTTTGGGACATTGAAAAGCTGGGGCACAATGAGAAGTCCAAGGGTTCACAATGGTATACCTTGAAGAGGGATTGTGTTAGCTTTCCAGTGGTGCAAGAAAATAAAACTCCCTGGATAAACAGCTTAAAAGGAAAAAAATTCATTTTTGCTCATAGACTCAGAGGTTTCAGTCCATGGTTGTATGATTCCATTGCTTTTAAACCTGGACAGAATCGTCACGTAGGAAGCGTATGTTAGATGAAGACTGTCAATCTCATGGTAACCAGGAAAAAGAGAGAAAGAGAGACAGACAGAGGCAGAGGCAGAGACAAAGACAGAAAGAGAGAGAGACAGAGAGACAAAGAGAAAGACAGAGAGACAAGAGCCAGAGAAAGAGGATGGGGAGGGGACAAAGTATACCATTCAAAGCCAGGCCCCCAGGGACCTGCATCATCCAATTAGATCCCAGCTTTCAATAAGCCTATTTAGCCATGAACTCATCAATGGATTAATTGATTATGAAGCTAGAACCCAGCATGATCCAGCCACTTCCCAAAACCATCACCTGGCAATCAAGCTTTCAATAAGGAGCCTTTTGGGGTATATCGGATCCAAATCATAATAGGGACTGAGGTTACAGGTGTTGTGGGACCCTGGTTAGTTCTTGTGAGAGGGTTTTTATGAAATCCTGAGCTGGGCCTTATTCAGTCTCTTGGTTCTTATTTGAGATGTAGTTTGCCACTCCTCCAGTGGCTCCCTGAATTGCAATTGGCCAGGAGCTGATGCAGTCAAATGATGGGGTGGTGGTGCTGTGGTGAGGTGCTTTCCAGAGACTGTGCCATACCATTTGGACTTGCAGCACCTAAAACTATAAAGAGATAAGTAAACCTCTTTTATTTACAAAGTCAGAGTGTCTTAGATATTTTTGTCATAGCAATGAAAACGGAACTTAGGCACCTCTGAAAGCCCTCAATTTCAAATACTATCATAGGGATTCAACATACAAATCTGGAAAGGAGGACACAGTTAAACCCACAGCACTCAGTTTCCAGTCCAGCCCCCATTCTGATCATAGAAATTCCATTTTCATGTCCCCAGTACTCATCCCTCAACCTTAGTTCATAGTTGAGGCTTGTGCTCTGGACTTTCTGCACATCCTCAGAGGCTTGAAGCCTGCTAAGTCTTTCGTTTATCAACCCTCATTTTTCAAGGGGGAAAAAATATTGGTTTTGCAGATTTTTCTTATTCATGTAGTGTTTAAATAGTCCACCAGCCAGGAATATAGCTCAGCAGCACAGCGCCTGCCTGACAAGTGTGTGGTTGTGAGTTCAATTCCTGGCATTAAAAAAAAAGCATTTAAAAGCATCCACCATGGCAAATTTCACTGACCACAGGACTAGGGTGAAACATAAGGCAGTGCATCATTATAGATTAGTTTTGATATAGTTCAAATAGATACAATTAATATTGAGAGCATAGGCAATATAAAAATAAAATAAGATAAAACTGATGAACTTTGCTTTAATGTAATTTATTTCAATACATATTTATTTACTCTAATTTTAATGCTTGTTTTACAAATGGATTACAGAATTTATGAAAATTAAAAAGAGCTCTAGTCACTTAGCACTAGCTCTGTATACTATGGGCCACAGCTGTGCACACAAAGTGTCCCCATGCTCTACACAGAGCAAACAGTGTGAATTCTACCTCCCTGAGGTTTGGTAAATCCAGGCTGCTGCTCTGTTTCATTCCATCGTGGAGGTAAAACAGTGCTACCAGAGTGTAGCCCTGGCAGCATACAGATTGCAACTACCCCTAATTTACAGAGACGCTGGCTTCTTATTGCTAAAAAAAAAAAAAAAAAAAGGAGATCACAGAACATGCCTTCTCATCTCCCTAGATGTGCCAGTGGATTTCCCTTTTGTGAAAAGTCACTGATTGACTTGAGCAAGAAAACAAACGAAGGAAAATTAGAGAAAGACACAGGCTGCAGACTGGTTGATGCAGTAGACTTTCCTAGGCACACGATCCTAGACCTTGACCAACTCGCTTAAAGCCTGCCAGTGTAAATTCTGCACTCATTTTACCAAGGCCGCCAAGTCTTTTAAGAAAGACATAGCGCCCCCAAACCGCCCTGAGGTACTTGCTGACCCTCCTAAGGACTCAAAACCAGGAATCGGAGCTCAGGTTCAAGTGCACCCTCTTCCAGGACCCGTTAATTTCACCTGCCTTTTCCTGCTCCCTCCTCTTCCAGTTCTCAATAACTCAGGAAGCGCTTCCGTTTTCCTTAAAGTTCAGAATTTTGGAGAAAAGCCAAGGAAACTCTTATTTTGGCTTTCTGCCTGCCTTCCTTGAGTCAGTGAGCAGCGAGGACCTAACTGGTGAACAGCAAAAGAGAAAATTTCATTAAAAATGAATAACTCTTTGATGGCTTCTATGAGTCTTAAATATAAGAAATGTTAGCTACTTGACTGCAGTGTGAACTGTTGTTTAAATTCTTGGTGCACAAAATGAAGGTTGTTACCTCAGATTCCTCCCTGAATGTGAGGCTTCTCCTGAAATTTTTGCATCTCTGTTTCTATTTCAGTGATTCATAGCATCAAAAACTAAATGGCTCAGACAAAATCACAAAGTGGAGAAATTTAACCAGGCTTGCTACCTGAATGATAAGCTGTCGTCTTAACCCTGAATTAGTTTCAGAAAAAAACTTAGTTGCTGATTTAGCAAGGGTGACTAATAGCTATCATTTTAGAATGGTTGTCACACTGCAGGCAGTGGGTAAGGACCAACCACGCCAAAAGGTAGGCAATATTTTGTTATCCATTTTACAGATGAGTACGTGGAATCACTTAGCCACCCAAGGTCCCACAATCAGTGATGGCAGAGACAGGATCTGGACCTATTCGCTCTGAGTTTACAGCCTCTTTATTTAAACCCAGTTCAACACAGACTCATTCAGTGTGAGCTACTTAACCCACATTTACTAAGGATTTTCTAGAATCTCAACACAGTAACAAAGAACCTTGAGCATCTCCTCACTTCTGGCCCTGCTTTCTTAACTCTTTATCACCTGTTTAATCTTTAATTCGGGTTTAATCTTCAATTTGGAAAACAATGAAGGTGCCATTTATATAATGTACCCTTTCCATTTTTTCTGACCCATGATCTCACACAGGAAAAAGCTATGCTGGATAGTTGAATTTCCCCCAAATAATACCATGGTGGTGGTGGGGCTGGGAGGTCTACCTTGAGTCTGGATATATAAAGCTCTCAAGACAAGGTGGTGAGTACTATCATTTGTGACACTGCCCTGTGTTACTCTTGTAGCTACTTTGACATGTAGGTTTCATTATCATCATATTTGCCAGTGGGGAAAGTGAGGTTCAGTAAAGGTCAAGTGCCCTAGACCTGTCCCACAGCAAGTGAGTGAAGGAGCAGAGAACCAGGCAAAACCAGCTGTTGCCTGGACTCTGACAGGCTGGTTTCTAACTGCACCATTCTATGTCTTAAAGATGGAGAGAGTCCCCAGGCACACATTACTCGAATTACACTTAACTACTGCAGAGCCTTATTATGCATTTTCATCTTCTTAGTGCTTTCTAATTAAAAAGGAGGGGAGTGGTGATCTTCCTGCACTCTTCACTTCTGTTTCCTCTGAATGGAAAGTCAGGCCCGCTCTGGCTCTCCCCCCATGAGAGCCTTTGTACCAAGGAGCTTATTCTATTGCAATCAGCTGTTTAAGTGCAGAGTTCTCCCAGGCCCCTTTTTACTTGGGGAGCGTTAATTAACATCACAACCACTAATCACTTACCCGTGCTTAGTCTTGATTACATAGAATATGTGAGGGCACTTAGTCACCTAAAAATCTAAAAAGGGCTCCTCTATTGTTGCAGGCTTTAATTAATGGAAGAAATAATATTAACACTACTTAACATCAGCTGAGTGTTTACGGAGATCCAGGTACCACGCCAAGGGTTTTTAATCTTGACAAAGACTAATTTCAGAGAGTATTATTTTTCTCTCCACTTGGAACATAAATAATCTGAGGTGAAGGTAAAGGTAAAAATGAAAGAGCTGAGACGTGAGCCCAGATGTGTGCAACTCCAAGGCCCAAGAAGTGAGGGCCTTGATAGCTCCATGGCGTAGGCAATGGTGACGATAAATCGCTTCCTTTTCTATTGGACTGGGATTCTACTTTACTCAACTGCAGTTCCAAGTCTTGAAATCCAAGAAATCGGAAAAAGACATTTAGAGCCATAAATGGAAGGCACAGACAATTAGATCATTCATAACTATGAAGACCTTCTCAGGACCCTGAGTTCGGGTAAATGGAAATTGACCCCAAAGCAAGCATTAATCTTTCCTGCTGGTGTCTCTCCGACTGAGGCTTGGGCAAGGGAGGTATTGGAGCCCCAGGAAATCAAGTTCAAGGGAGGCAGTGTGGAACAAGTTGTCAGCTCTGCCTGGGAAGACTGGTTCTTCACCACACAAATCCTTCAGGAGCAATGCTCAGGTGAGATAGGAGATGATGATACTACAAAGGATGTGGAATCAAAAGACTGACAGTTATTAGTATAATCAGGCTTCTGGCTCCCTCCTCTGCCTCTCTCCCATATTTCCTGTTTGTCCTTTAACCAGCTTCACTAGCTGTTCCATCTCCCCAGCACATTTATTTGTCTCCATCAAATCCCCCAACTCCTAAAGACTCTTACACTCAGTTTTGTTCCCATGGAAACCTTTCCTGACCCCCATATGAGGCCAGTACTTCAAGTTCTCTGCATCAAGGAATCTTTTACTTCTACACAATGCATATCACAACCATGAATATTTATGTTATTGCTGCTTAAATATCAATGACCCTATTGCCTGATAGCTTGTGGGCACTCATAAATAATGATCATCTTCATTTCCTATGGCTGACGTAGCAAAGTACCAAAACTTGGGTGGCTTAAAACAATAGAAATTTGTTATATTCTTCTCTGGGAGTTAAAACTCTGAGATCAAGGTATTGAGAAGGCTGTGCTCTCTCTTTCTCTCTCTCTGTTATAGATCAAAAACTGGTGGTCAACTTAACACCAGCTGAATTAAATCACCATGGTGCTGAAGCATGGATGTTCCACCTGAGGAAAGTTGACAGCAGAAATAGAGACGTGGAGAAGGAGAAGAAAGGCATTGAGGCATTGATGCATTGAGGCATTGTGGGCTCTCCTACTTGTTGCTGTTTGAGCCATTGGTTCTCCTGGAGAAGCTCTGGTTCTTACATTGAGCATCACTTTCTGACTCTGGAGGGGAAGATGTGTGCTGCTTAATATCCATGATGAACTTGTCACACTGGCTTCTTGGCATGTACTGGATTGTGCTTATCATCAGAGGAGCTCGGGGCCTCCGTGTCACTGAGGATGGCTGTGGTGCTTTTCAGGACAGCTCTGATCTTTGTCATGAGTGTGACTTCTCGGCTCCAGCATAGAACACTCAACCTACCAGCACAGCTCCTTCACCCCACTGGCATAGACTTTCTAGCTTCCACCGCTGATCTTTGGGCCTTCCCAACACAGATCTGTAAAAGAGACTGGCGTGAATCTTTCTTGTGGGCTCTAGACCTCTGGTTGGACTCATCGGAGGCATTGTCATGAGCTCTGGGTCTTCATCTGGACTCAGGTGGGACATTGCTGTGGGATTCAGACGCTTGGCTAAATATTCTATGTCTTTATTGTTGTGGATAGATTTTCTTGTGTTAACTCTGGGTGACTGTCATAAAATAATATTATAAACTCCATGTCCTGATTCTAATTGTTCTCTGCACAACTCCCAACTACAACTCTCTCTCTCTCTCTCTCTCTCTCTCTCTCTCTCTGCTCTAACGGAGAATTCTTTCTTGTGTCCTCTAGTTTCTGGCCTTTGTCGGTTATTCTTGGCATCCCTTGGTCTGTAGATACATCACTGCAGTCACACAGCTATCTCTTCTCTATGTGACTTGATTTCTCTCTCCTATGTGTATATCTTTCTATGTTCAAATTTCCCTTTTTTTGATAAGGACATCAGTCACATCAGCCTAGGGGCACCTAGTGATCTCTTTTGAACTTGGCTGCCTCAATAAAGATCTTATTTCTAAATAAATCACAATCACAGGCACTAGGTGTCAGAACATCAACCTGTCTTTTTTAGGGGGGCATAATATATCCTATAAGAGTAGTTAAATAAGTAACTACATTTTTTTGGCTATATTTCACAACCATCCTGTTGTTTTAAATTTCTTCATTGGAAACACAAATACAACATTACCTATTTAAATCCCACATATTTTTTGAAATGAGGGAAATTAATGACAATAGAAGGTAGCAATCATCTGCCCACCAGTTGATTTGACTGGCCAATAGGTTTGGGGACATTTTAAGTGTCATTAGACCAAATTTTCATTAGAATCAGAGTCAGTTTTGATTATCTGGAGATCAAAACTTGTATCATATATGAAGTTGGGAGTTGCTACATCCCAAGTAATGTAGGTGGTAAGCAAGAGCAGTCACTGTTGGGGTCATGGATGTTGCCCTCAGGGGTACAGGGGTTCCTAGAGGCACTCTAGTGTCACATAAACCAGGGTTTGAACCTTGGATTTTGGCTCACTTTAGGTATACGAATTTGTCTTTATGAATCTTTATTTCCTCATCTATAAAGAAAGTTGATAACCCTTTCAAAATCCATATCTAAGATTATAGGGGAAGTTGAGCTTATTTTTCTATCTGCTTATCCCAGTTTGTAGTACATAACAAGCATCTACTACATGGTAGACTATATGAGATATATATGTCCAGGCCACATAACTGTCATTGATTATGTGGTGAAATGAGAAAATAAGGGCAACCTATGGTGGCGCTCACCTGGATGAGTCCTTTTCAGGGCTAAGCAGCACGCTTAACTTAGCCAAAGGAGAAATATGGAAAACTCTTTTTGTTAGGAAAAGACAGAAAGATTGCAAATCTGGTAAAGGCATAGAAATGTCTCCGTGGTGAATGTCCTGAGGCTCTGGGGCAGATGTGAAGGGATTATCATATTTGATTCACTGAGACTTCTTTCTACAAGAACAAGGACAGGGTGATAAAAGCAACTCTGCTGAGGTTCTTGCAACCAGACCCCAGATTGCTCTTTACATCACAGAAAGTAAACTAAAGGTATATTTCAGTGACAAAGGACATTGTGGCCACAGAGCTCCAGCCGCCCTGAGAGCCAGTGTGACCGTGTGTTAATGCTGAAAGTACTGGCATTTCCTTAGCTGTTCAAGATACTGGGCTTTTATTTGAAAGGAAGTTGGTATGGCATTGTATCTGTCACTTTCCTGTTTCTGGACAAAGCACTCAACATTCACCACCCAAAGGAGGGGAGTTGTAATTTGGCTCATGGTTTTGAGGGAGTCAGTCCTTGGTTAGCCAGCTTCAAGTCAGAAACAGCATGGTAGGAGGGTAAGTGGAAGAAAGACACTCACTTCACAGCATCCAGGAAGCAGAGAGAGAAGGAAGGTGAGCGGTAGGGAGATACATCCTTCAAAGCACGCTCCCAGGGTTACACCTGTTCCCACCTCCTAAACACGCACTTGGCCTTAAACTCATCATTGTATCAATCTGCTCATGAGTAAATATACTGCTACCAACTTGCTACCAAGATCCAATCACCTTTGAACAACCTCATCTCTGAGTACATGAGACTGTTGTGAGACATTAGATCTAAACTGTAACTGACATTTTGTAGCCCACCAGACCTTGATTCTTACCACCTACTAGCCTTGTGACCCCTGGAAAATAACGTAATCTTTGAGTATCAACTGCTTTCACTGAGAAGCGGAGATGATCCTATTTCCTATGATAGTGGAAAGGACTGAATGAGAGTGGTGGTGTGAGTTACCTAGCACAGTACTTGGAACAGAACAACTGTTCCAAGTTCTCTGTGGCTAACAGAGAGCTTGAGCTGCTGTATATTAAAGGCAGGTTTGAGCACAGGTTGAGACCTGGGCCCTACAACCCAGACTTTGGTTCAAACAGCCAGAACTCACATTCCAGCTCAACTACCTCCTCTCTAGAAAAAAAAATCATACCACTTGGTATAAATATTCACACTGATATAAATATTTCTTTGTCTTTGTACCACTTGGTATAAATATTACATTGATTTTGGAAAGATGCCTCACAGCTCACTGGATATGTTTTATATTGTATATAAATCGTTATACCTTCCAAAAATTTTAAGACTTCTGAACTCTGATATGCCCCTGTGTTCAAAGGTAGAAGCAGATCCAGTTAGGTCTCAGATAAGGTACTTAGATGAAGGGCTTCAGACCTTTATGTAGAAGCACCCTGCATAGAAACAGGACCAGATGGAATGGCCTATGCAAAATCATGCCTGTGAGCTTATGGAAAAGCTGAGTGATAGCCAGGTGAGCAGGGCACAAACCACCACCAATCTTCAGGGGTCAGAAGTTTTCTTCTCTTACTTGTTACATGACCTTGGGTAAGCTTCAGGTGATTCTCAGTTTCTCTGTTGTGAAATGAGCATGATGCCATGATCCCTACATCTCTTGTTAACGGGACTAAATCAACAAATGTATGAAAAGCACCTGGAAATTTGCCTTATGCTTAATAAGTACTAAGTGTTAGTTATTGTTTTAATTATTGTGTTTGTATGCTTCTGTAAGTTCTTTGGTAAGGTCACTGTAGCAGAGAAAAACTCATAAAACAAGCTAGGCTAACTTGTAATGGTATTCTAAGAATATTACAGGGCATGGAAACGTTACTATATGAAGCTGAGTTAAACTTCTGTGTTACAATTAACCAGATAAATGCATTTTAATTAAAAGAGTTTTCTTTTCACATAGTATTTTTGATGGATTTTTCCCCAAACTAAAAAGTTCTAATAAAAATAAAACGTGGAGGAAAAAAAGATGTTTCTTGGTAGTAACTACACAAGTTATTCCAGATGGACCAGTGGCAAAGGGGTGACTGGAGGCTCATGCAATGGGGATACTGGGCCAGGTATTGTTGGAATCAACAAGAGCCACTTCTGTCCTTGTGGGGTGGCCATAGAGGTATATTATTCAGATCACCAAGAGAACCCGGTGCAGGGAGCGCAGCCAGTGGACAGCTGCTCTTGCCCTTTGTGTTTCTCTGCCACATTTGCTCTAAGACCACACTTTCCCTATGCTACCAACAGACTAGGCATAGGAGGAACCCAAAAGCAGCCCCTCTGCCCACCACAGGGGTTCTCTATGGGCAGCCATCGTATGTGAACTCCCCATCATCCTGGCCAGCAGTTCCTAGAACAGCGTGCAGCCTGAGGTGTGTCCTCTAGACCTTCTTGTCCTGTCTCTTTTTCCAGGCATCTGGTGTGAAGGCTCTCCCTGCCTGGCACCACTGCCTCTTTCTTTTTAAATCATTCCAAGACAACACTTCTCATAAATATACTAATATCCAGGCCCATGTTGGTGTTTGCTCCTTGAGAGATCCCGATCAGCTCTCCTGTGTTTATTTCCTAGTCTCCTTTGCCTTGAAGGCTCTCAGTAGTAAGTTCCACCTCTGAGATACTCTTGCAGGACATTTGGAAAGGAAAAGCAAGGCCAATAGCAACCTCTTGATGGTGCTGGAAGCTGATAATTTGGCTCCAGAAAATGGGGTTTTTTGTAAAAGCCAGGTTCCACATTCCACTATCTAAGCATCAGCTTCCTAGACTTGAACTGCTATGACATTGTCAGGATTTTGCTGACATTTCCAGAACTCTGAGGAGCAGAATAGTTTTTAAAGACCAGCTCATTCCCCTGCCAGAATAAAGAGTCTTCACAATACCTGCTCCATATGATTTCCTTGGTTCTGGCCCAGTGAAAGCTCTAACATACTTCTGCGAATTGGGTGTTGGTTGCAGTTGTCCAGTCCACAGTAGCTTCACTGTAGTATATTAAGTGTAGTATATTGAGTCATGTAACACTGTAGTATATTGAGTGTGAAAAACAAAATCATTTCTAAAAAATAGGTTATTAAACATGGGAAGACAGTAAGGCCTGTAAGTCTTCACTTTGGGGATAGTTCAACAGTGAGGTGATACTTTAGATTGTCTCCCTTGAGGAAGAGGAATTGTGCTCTGTGTGTGAGAAGAGTGCACATTGACCATCTGGTGGCCAGAGTGATGGGTTGATTGTATTTGAGAATTATCACTATGCATAAAAACCCATTTACTTCCACTATGTTTCAATCAAAGTTCAACTGGAAAAACACAAGCCAGGCCAGGTGTTTCAAAGAGAGGGATTTAGTGCAGGGAATTGGTTTTTTGGGGGATAGAAAAGCCGAGGAAGCAAACATAGGGAAAATGAAGTACTCAGAAATCATCAGCATCAGAAAGTTGCCTTTAGCTCTGAGATTAAAGAGGTAAAAGGAGAAGGCAATATTACCACAGCCCAGGAATCCAAAACCACAGAAGACTGTCTTGGGAGACCCACAACTGCGGAGGGAAGGACAATCTGGCAGAAGTTAACACTAGAAGGAAACACAGCTAAAGCAGTTCCTGCCCTCCAGTCTTCAGCACACCTCCCATTGGCCAATTCTGCCCAAAACCAAAAGGCAAGGAAGCCTGGGAAATGGGGTTTCCTGCAATACAGATCAAGACACCAGCCAAGTAAAAAATATAAGATTTGACTGTATTTACTAATCTCCCTTGCAATGAGTCAGGTAATGTGATTAAATTTTGACCATCAATGGGGGAAGAGACAATGCCAAACTTTTCAAAACCTGGTCCTTATTCACATACATGCCCTTCCAATCCCTCTCTGACTCACTGGCTGCCACCAGAGGAGATTCAGCACTCACCAAGAAGAAAGTTTCATTGCCTAAGCCAATGATTTAAAGACAAATGTCCAAACTGCAATCTCAAACCCACTTATGTAACACAAAATGTCAACACTGCAATTAAATGTGAATAATGAGGTTTTAGGTTATATAAAAAAGCAAGTCATATAGTAACATCTTTTGTCTTAAAAGAAAAGCAAATAGCACACTTGCCATAGGTTTGCCACCACTGCAGTAGCAGAAGGGGAGCAATCCACAGAAGAAAGTCACCCTGAGTGATCACATGCACCAGAGCTGCCCACTGACAGTTTACCTGGAGCACGTACAAGAGAGAGAGAGATCAATGAACAAAGAGCAGAATTGTCTCAAGTTTCTCATTCATGTCTTCACTCATTTGTTCAAATGTCCATTTTGAGATATTAGACATAGGCATTTAGATGTTAGGAATAAAATATAAAAAATGCAAGTTCCTATTCTCAGGGAGATCATTACCTACTACAGGAGACTAAAAAAAGAGGAAATTATATCACAGGGGCAAAATCCTATTGAACGGCAAATCACTGAGGCTCAGGAACTGACACAAATTACAGACTGTTCTTTAGAATCAGAATGGACAGATGGGGAGCTGGAGGTTTGCGATAACAATCACCACCAATGAATGGAATCTACTATGCCGCTGGATTTATTCACTATATCAGAGCCTCTAAACATATAGGTAATCTCATTTAATAATCAAAATATTTTTGAGACAGGTGTTAATCCTCACCATTTTAAAGATAAAATAACAGATTCAGAGAGATTAAATGCTTATTCAAGGGTCATACAATTAATCATCAAGACTTAAACCCAGGTTGGTCTAAAATTGATGTTCTCACAAACATGGTCAGCCACATCTCTGCCCAGTTAGCTTTGATTTTTACATCTGCTGGTAGATGGCTGCATGTTCCACCTGCCCTAAACATTTACAGAAAAGATGGAAGAAAATGAGATGAGAAACCACTGTTACCACTTGATTTTGTTGCTTCATTTCTGAAGAATAAGGTATTCAGCACCAGCACGACTGCCTTCCTGATTTCATATGAGATTTGCTCCAAATGACTTTTGACTGTTTGCAAAAAAAGATGAACTTAAAGGACCAATTTACCACTATGAAGGATATTTTCAAGAAGTACTTTAGGCTCTGACCACATTTAACACCCCTATCTCTGAAAGGTGATAGGTACCTGAAAGAGGAGGAGAACCACTTTGCACTGAATCCAAAGATCCTACTGATAGGCATCTGAAAAAGAGACATTTAAACTTGCATTAGCTCCAGGGGACATTTTGTAATGACCAAGAAAATCAATGACAATGCCAACACTAATATGTCCAAATAGTGGATTCAAACTCAAGCAAAATTATAGTCCCTCAGATGATTCCCTTTCTAAATTTAAGATGATAAAATGAGACGGACTGATAGCAAATAGAATTTTCCTTACGCATCTTCTTGACATTAGGTAGGAGGCAAAATTCACTGTAACTAACACTAGAAAGGAGTAGAAACAAGACCCAAAGGGCCAATGCCCAAGATGACAATGACTTGATCCTCGTTGGTAGAGAGCCCAAATTTCCTGGATCCAGGCTTAACTGCAGACTTTCTCAAGGTTTTCAAACCAGTGTTGTCCCTCTTGAAGAGATGCTTTTCCACTCTTGTAAATAATCATTTTAAATAACACGGGCCAGTTTGAAGGAAGCTGAGTTTTCAAAGCAGGGAAAGGTGATATGGTTTCAGAGCAAGAAGATCATGAATTATGTCACATGTAACTGGTGGTGATGTGCCCTGGGTTCATTGTTTAGCAGTGAGTAATAGGTGGGTCATAAAATGCTTTGTTCCAGGGAGTTCTCAATGCCCAAGTCATTCATTAGTTGACAAAATATTTACAAAGATTAATATGTGGAGAGTGTAATGAGTCCAGTTTTGTAGGAAATAAGACCCAAAGTGACAATGCCCAAAATGACAGTGACTCTTTCCTTGTGGGCTCAAATTTCCTAGGTCAAGTCCTGACTGCAAACACCAGCCCATCTATCCTTCTCTATTAGGCATTTTGGCTAAAATCCAATAATAATCACAAAAATAAATTTGATCAAGATTTCACACAAACCTGGCCAAATATTGAGTTTGGCATGATACATACCATAAAAATCAAATCACCAAGAGTTAGGAAATCATCCTCTTTGAGGGCACCCCCCCAAAATTAAATGAAATCAAATCTACACTTGACCTCCCCCATTGCATTTAAGTTATTAGTAGAGATGAACACATTCTGATTAGCCCCCTGTTTCTTCGAAATCATAAGTATAAATTGCAAAGTGAAGAAATTTGGGTCAATGGGAAGTAGTTTAATTTTTTGGTCAAGTATTGAAAGAGGCCTCCTGAAGCCTGGATGACAATTTGGGAAAATTAGATAAATGTGCCCTTTCATTTTTTGTTTGTTTGTTTGTTTGTTTGTGGTGCTTAGGATTAAACCCAGAGCCTCGCTCATGTCAGGCAAGTGTTCTATCTCTGAACTACATTTCCAGACCTTTTTGAAATTTTTGAGACAGGGTCTTGCTAACTTGGCCAAGCTGGCCTCACACTTGCAATCCTCCTGCCTCAGCCCCCCTGCCCCATCTCGAATAGCTAGGATTACAAGCTTGTGCCAGCTTGCCTGGCTTGTCTGACATTTTTAAAATAAAGGAATGCATTGACAGAGTGACTCACTGGAGGCCTGGAAGAGTCCATTTGTCACCGTTTCTTTGAACTAGTGGCCTTCAAGGCTCTCTGAAGAATTCCAAGCACTGTTTTGGACGTCTCACTCTCAGGGTTGTCCCAGTTAGCCCATCAGAGAGCAACTCTATTCCCCAACCATGTATATTCTCGAAACAAGGGGAAAGAGTCCAATAAACAATGTACCAAATAGTACACAATCAATAGAAAGGGCGTAGGGTAAAAACACGCCAAAATAAAAGTGTGTTTCCTATTCGTATGCCCAGCCCATGGATTCTACTACAGACATGGAGGATTTTCCCCACATACTGAACATACACTGAGCAGTCACTCTCCAGCTGATGTCCTCTAGTTTGGTTCAGTCCTGACACTATCTGGAACAGTCTCCAAATCCACAGGTTGAAGGTTCTCTCCTGAAAGACTGCATCCACCTGAGAGCCAGTCATGAGCACAGGTTGGAACTTACGCTTCTGACCAGCCAGCCACCACTCACAGGTTCCCAGAACTAGTCCTTGCAGTTGATTCCTTTTCTGGGGTGGCTCCCAGACCTCAGGGAAGCACATCACCTGTATTAGCCCCTTTATTATGAAAGATAGCTTAAAGGATATTGAATACTACATGGAAGAAAAGCAGGGATGAGGCATGGGGAATGGGGCTTGATATGTCCATGCCTGGAGTACCCAGAACCCGGTCCTTTGGGTTGGCATAGAGGCTGCTTTGCATAGCAGTGAGTGGCAGCATCACTGGCCAATGTCAACCAAGCTGGACTTCAGCTCTTCTTCTCTCTCCTTTCCCTGGAAGTTGCAGGTAGCACCAGAAGTCCCAGCCCTCTAATCATACCTTAGTATGCCTCGGACCAGACCCAAATCCAAAGCTGCATGCCATCCCCAGCCACCAGGCTTTTCATTAATGTACAAAAGGCACTCCTAGAAGTGTGGAAATTCCTGAGTTTTAGGAGTTCTAGGTTAGGGAAGAAGGGGGAGGAAGATGAAATATGTATTTCACAGTATCACAATGAACCTTGTTAGGTATCACTGTGCCAAGAATCTCAGTATTTTCTATCTGTCCCTGAATGTCCCTTGGGTGTACATCTCCATTTCATGCACAATCGCAGAGGCAGGGAGGAAGGAGGGGAGCCTGGAGCTGGTGGCCTGCTCAGCATGCCTCTCTCCCTTTGGGCTGTCCTTCAATACTCCTCCTGCAGGGAAGAAACTCTTCCTTCTGTCACAGATTTCTACTGACTTCTTTTTCCTTTTCTGATACATCACTGGAACTTCTTCTGTTTGACTCTATTCCCACTCAGACTCCTACAATCTCCCAAACCTGCCACACAGGCCCTTCTCCTTCACCCACATGCACCAGTCTGTCCCCTCCACTTCCCAGGTCATCCTAGAGTTCCTCTCCTGGATGATTTCTGTGTGTCTGCTCCTGCCTCCATCTCATCAACCTTGAGGAAACTGATTCAGCTCTTCCATGACCTCTGGAGGTCTGAACATGGCTCTGTTTGGGGGTAGAGTGTCTTCACGAGGCCCGTGGGCTTTCCAAGATGAGCATGGCCAAGATGCCAGCATCCAGGCTGGCCAGTGTGCTACAGAATGCAGCTGTCCCGTCTTGGGGTAGGGGGAGCAAGCAAATCAGGGCTTCCTTTGGATCACCCACGAGCTCTTCAAACAGTTCCTACCTGCAGAAGGCAAGGAAAGATTACTATGAAGGTTAGAGAGGGGAATTCATGTCTTCTGCGACCACCCGCCACTCTCATCCTCACGTTCCCTCCTTTCTCAACTCTAATCCTGAGAATCTTGGACTTCCTTTCCAACGCTCTCTCCTCAGCTTGAAAAACTAAGGTTATCCCCAAAGTAGGCAGCCATTATTTGGAGACTTGTGTTAGATGTATCAGTTTTGTTTTTTCAGTCTTGTGAACACAAATGTAAAAATACAGCATTCCTTGGAGAGGAATAATGATTATCTCCTGCCTCATCTCTCATCTTCCTAAAAGACAGAAGACAACTCAGAAAGAAATTCCTCTTTTCAATGACGGGACATTGGTCCCATTTCTGGGGAAGCAAATAGGAAGGGATGGAGCATTAGAAAGGCCTTAAAAATCTGCATGTCAGAATAAAGACAGGTAAGTGAATTCTAATAGGCTTTAGTGTAGAGTTATGGTTAAGGGCACAACTAAAGCCTAACTGGAAATACTGTACAAATGGGCCTATGTCAAGATTAGTGAGTTGGGACAGTCAAGCAATGTTCTGTTCTGGCCACAAACTCTTCTGAATACATACAATGAGTTTTTTTATTTCTCATAAAAGCAGGAAGGGTGGTGGCATCGTAATAAAAAAGGCATCTTTTTTTCATGACATCAAATTTATTAGAGCAGGCAGGCCAGTTGACTTCTAGAGTTTTACTTCTGTTCAGAACAAGATAACACTGATTCTCAAGTATGTAGAATTCAACTCCATTCAGAGTTGAGAATGGGATTACTTCTGCCATCTACCAAAACACACATGCGACCCCACACATGTTCTGCCCACATCCCCTTTCCATGTTTAACAGGCGAAATGTTTGTTTGCCTCTTTCAATCCCAGCCCATGAGCTCCTATGTGTAAGTTCCAAGGCAAATACTAGAATGGAACAAGCCCTCAGTGAATGCTTTTTTAAAAATGAGCCCATTTCTCTTTTTAAACTTTTTTTAATGCATGACAATTCATTTGGAAAAGTGCATAAATGTTAAGTGAACAGATCTAAGTAAAAATTTTTGCAAACACACATTCTGCAACCACCATCTGACCAGCATACAAGCAACCCAGGAAACTTCCAGAAGCCTTCCTGCCTCCCCTACCACTTACCCTAAAGGTAGTCACTGTACTGTCTTGTGCCATCATAGGTTAATTTCATATTTGCAGGCATACAAGTGATATCGCAAAAGGATTCCTGTGTCTTACTTGAAAATTGAAGTGATTAACACATGTTAATTATAGAAATTAATGGGATTCATTGTAACAATTCCATGCAAGCACTTAACCTGGTTGGGCCATATCTACCCTACCTACTATTTTCTCTTATTTTTTATCTCTTACTGTCTGTAAGATCTCTCTGTATTGTTACATTGTAGTTCATAACACAGAGGCTGTTTTTCACTGCCACGTAATATTCTACCGTAGAACTAAGGCACAATTTACTGAATGACTTTTACTCTTTGGATTATTTCCACTTTAAAACTTTTAAGACATAAGACCAAAACAATTATTTTAAATCCTCCTCTGTTACAGCTATACCAGTAGAATAATTTTTGAGACTCATGGAATGGACATAATCTTTTTTGATAATACCGCCAAACAGATTGCTGAAGCAAATGTTCTGGTTTACACCTTTAGACAGTTTGTGAGACCTGACTTTTTCCACATCTTCCCCAATGCTGGGTGTTGTTTTTGTTTGTTTGTTTGTTTTAATTTTATCCACCCCAGTGGCTATGCACACCACCTTGGTTTAAATTTTCACTTTTCTGTGTCAACTCTACTTCTGCCTATTGACCACCTGTAAAATGCCTGTCTGAGAATGAGTATATTGTTTTTGTAGAAAATCACATCAATAATAGTTTCCTTCCTCATTTAGAAGAGTTCTGTGCATTCTGGATGAAAATCTTTCCATCTGTGGTTTGTCTTTGCACTCTCTCAATGGTGTCACAGTGACATTTTTAAGTCTTGTTTAGGAAATTGGTTAGGGTTTACAAGAGAAGGAAAATATAGAGATACAAATATAGATGATTCACTGAGTAGACTTACCATGGCCACCTACAAACTGGGGATGGAAGAATGCTCAATGGCCGTCTGTGCATTGGAGAGTTAGAGAATCTAGTCAAATGTCAAAGTCTTGGAGCTCACTGCAGAATATGACACAAGCCAAAAACTAATGCAGCAGCATTGCAAGGCTGAAGAGATGGTGCCAGAAGCCTCAAGGAAGTGGGGACAAATGTCCAATGGCAATATCCAGAAACCAGAGCTCCTCCAAAGGAAAAAGCAAGACTTCTCCTTTATTTCCCTTTTTATTCCATGCAGGCTACAAGCCTACTGCCTGGTGCCACCACATCCGGGATGCGTCTTTCCTCCACAGTTTATGGCCTACATATCATCATCTGTACTAATCCAGAGGCTTCCTAATCTTCTAGAAGGTTCTTACCCAAGTCAAGTTCACAGATCATAGTTAGTGATTCAGAGTCATAAAATATTTTTCCATTTTTGTTCTGGAAGCTTTATTATTTTGCCTTAACATATTTAGAACTGCTGGAAGTGTCAAAGTAAGTAAGTATACATGTATACTTCTGAATACATGTATTAGTTTCCACAGAAATTCCCACTGAAATTTTAAATGAGATTTCATTGGATTTGTGGAAAATTGGAAATAATTTTGCATATTTACAATATTTTGTCTTTTAACTTACAGATATTGCATATTGTCTCCATTTACCTGAGTCTTTTAAAATAAATCTCAGTAATATTTAATAATCTTTAGTAAACTTTCAGATCTTTCATTAGATTTATTCTAAGGTATTATTTTTATTACATTCTAAGTAATGTGAATTTAAATTTCATATTCTAATTTTTTTCTAGTACTTAGAAATAAAATTTATTTTGGTATACTGAGATTGTAATCAACAACTTTGCTAAATTAACTTATTAATTATAAAACATTTTTTGTTTTATTACTATTTATACACATTATCAAGTAACCTTCAAATAGGGACAGGTTTATTTCTTCCTTTCCTACCCTGAGGCCATTTACTTTCTCGCCATATTGGAGGGTACCTCAGGCACAATGTTGAATAAAAATAGTGATATCAGAGACCCACAACTTATCCCTGATCTCTGAGATGAATTCAATATTTCATCATAAATATGAGGTCTGCTTTAAGGCTTTTATGGATCACCTATACTAGATTAAGGCAGGAGCTTATGCCACTGAGCTAAATCCCCAGCCCCTTGGATTAAGAATTCTTGTTTTTTCTTTTTCTGTGATGAACGAATGTGTAAATTACTGACATATTTTAATGTGCTTACTGAGATAATCACATGGCCTGCCCTCATTTTGCCATTTATTCAGTGAATTGTATCATTTGATCTTCAAATATTAAGCCAAACCTGCAGCCTTAGTACAACCCCACCTTTGTCATAGTATATTAGCTACTATATCACTAGATTCTAGCTACTAACGTTTATTAAGGACATAAGTTTGTGAGAGATATGGCGATTAATTTTTTCTTATAATAACCATTTTCGATTTTGTTACTTAGGTGACCTAACCTTAAAAATCAAGTTGGGAACAGGTTGGAAAATGTTCTTTAATCTTATACTTTTTGATGCATGCTGAAACTAGGCTCACTCATCTAAGACATTTTGTTTACGAGGGCCTTGGCATTTTCTATTTTGACCACCTCAACAGCTCTATATTCCAGTGTTGCTTGTATCTTTGTTGCCTGGTTGTCAGCCCTCTCTGCTCTGTGACACACATCATCCGTTGCCCTAGGGGGAACTGTGGTAGCGAATGTGGAACTCCCATCAATCTAGTCCTCTGCTTGTAGGATCTTGGCCCCTCAGCTCCTGGCTGTCTTGCTTACTTCGATGCCTCCAGCAGTTTTTTAAGATCCAGGGATGTTTGTTTGTTTGTTGTTTCTTTTTGTTGCTGTTGTTGCTCCTGGCAGGTGCAAATAATTTATAACCAAAAGAGGAAGTCTTTACAGGCAGTGTCAGATCGGGCCACCTCTCACTGTTCTTTTGCTGACGGAACATGGGGACCGCAATGCCCATAAGAGTGACTTTCTGGTGGGAAGTGGGGATAGAGAGTACATGTGCAGTCAGACCAGGCTGCAATTCCAGCTCTGCCTTCGCTGGCTGCATGACGTCACGGAGCCTCTCTACAACTCCACCACACTCGTTTCCCCATGGAAGAGCAGTAGTATTGGAGACTTTGTAAAATATTACATGAGAAATGGTTACTCAGGGCCTGAGACACAGCAGTAATACCAAGTGCTGTCTGACCCTGAATTAGTATTCCATTATTCTGATCTCTGTGTCCCTCTGATGTTTCTATTTTTCATTTTTGTTTCTATTTTGCCCAAACATAGGAAAGACAGGTGAAACAGAAAAGACTAGTACCTGGCATACAGTTGGAACTCAGTTGCTAGAGGTTGGGTAGATTAATTGAAAGGGTTTAATTCAATGCACTGCTAGTGATGGCTCCTTCAGTTCAATTGTCTGCAAAATAATGCTGATTTCCATTAGCAGTTTTACACTGAGAATTTAGCTGTTACTTTTACCTTAAACTGGTAACAATTGCGGTGATGCAATTATTTTGAAATGCCACCAAATATTGTAACCTCCATGCAAACAAAACTGGGAAGAAACAATGTTTTTTTTAAAAAAAAAAAAACTCTCACTATCTCTAAGGGCAGAGCTATTAGGCCTGCTAAAATAGAAAAGTATTTTTTCACATCCTGATTTTATATTTTATAACATTTTTATGGTATGAGGTATTGAACCCAAGGCCTTTGCACTGAGCTAAATCCACAAACCTTTTAATTTTTTTTGAGACAGGATCTCACTAATTTGATTAACTGCTTAGGCAATCCTCCTGCTTCAGCCTCCCAGAGTGCTGGGATTATAGGTGTGTGTCACATGTCCAACTATATTTTAAAATCTTCAAGTGGGGTAAATATGTGTGTTTGGTCAATAGATTTAGAGCTAGCCTGTCAATAGAGCTCAAAGTCCTTAACTAGAAAAGAGCTTCAAATGGAGGGTCTCAGCCTTACCTTTGTCTATCTGTCTAGCTTATCTGCACTTTCAGTGCCCATGAGATATTAGTGCTTATCTGGCTGGATCTCAGAAACACCAGATGAAGACTACAGTAGTACTTGTGAGCAGAAGATGAGATCTTTCTAGTGGATAGGACAGATTTCCCAGAGCAAGTGACAGACTTATTAGACCTCAAGGATTTGGGAGCATTGCACGTGGCTATGATGAAGGCAGAAGAAAGGATGGGGTCCACTGTGGAAAAAGAGATCTTAAACTCAGGCAGAGAAATGTCCTATGGGGATAAAGTTCACAACATCACTAGACAAAAGCATATAAAACTAAAGATACAAAAAACAGTGCCAAAAATAGTGCAAAGGTGATCATTTATTTTGAATGCAGAAAAATTTTAACAGATTATGCTTTTTAAAAAGCCAACCCATTTCACTAACATGCAATAAGTAACATAATTTTTTATGTCTTCATGGTTTAACACATCTTTTTTTGTAGTTTGTCTTCAATTTCTGGCTTCATATCCTGGAATTTTATAAGAGTACAATGGAAAGACTAACATGGTATTTAGCATTTTCTCTAGCATGATAAAATAAAATTCTTTTTATTATTGAGAGTTTAGGAAATTCCCTTTTGCCTCAAAGTTTGTTGTGAGTCATGTCACATGATTTTTTTGAAACTGTTATAAATCTCAGAACATTAATATCTGCTTACTTTATTGTATGACCCACTAGATTTGGAAGATTTTTCCAGGCTGGTATCTGACTGCTCCAGCCTCCCTGCTGTGTACATACTTAAGGGCAATAGTCCATAGAAGACCTTCCAATGACCTTGATGCAAGCTTCTTTGTACGAAGCTGCTGTGTGTGTCAGGGCATGGGGCAAGGTGGCTATTTCTGAAGATCACTTACTGCATGACAGCTGCTAGTAACTGTGTACGTTGGTGACAGCAACTACACATATGTTTTACATTGAAACGAAATGCATTCCCAACACAACTTCACATCTCACAAAAGACCACACTAATTCCTCAGCCATCAGAGGTGATGCATGGCAGAGAAAAAAATACAATGGTGATAAAGGGTGATTCTTAATCCTCTGAGATTAAAATATTTAAATTCTGAATGTACTAAAATCTAGACACTTGAACTGGTTACTATGCTCTCTCCCAGGGGAATGCAAGGGAGGGCTCCTAAAGCGAAAGCTTTGTGAGCTTCTCAGAAAACATACGTCTGGCAGGACATCACCGTCTTTTCCTACATTTAGACACACTTGCTTTTATGTAAAGAAAAGACATTCTAAGTTAGCTGGAATACTTCCTACTGTCTTTTTTACCTTGGAGTTCCATTCTGAAACTTCCTCCCTTGTTCAGTAAAAAATTTTACTTGGTCCCCTGTCAACCTTCCAGGGATGGGAGGGACAGAGCTGGAAGAGGACAGGAATTTTCCTTCATGAAAACTTTAAGCCTCAGGGATGTCACAGGAAGGACTGATTTGATTCTGCATGTTGGGTCACATAGAAGGGTTCCAGAGATGGAACAAGTGAGTCTCACCTCTCCTTGAAGTGAAAGCCCCAGAATGTGGATTTGAGAAATAACGAATATGAGGTTTGATCAAAGAACACAATGAATGTTTAATTTTTTAAAAAGCTATTACATAAAAAACACATTGCTGTTGACCTCCCTCAGAATATTCTCTTTGACTTCAAAAATATCCTAGTTTTTGCCACTCTCTGAAACAGTTCTGGAAGTCTTCTTTCCTGAGGGTCTTTAGGTGCATTGTCTGTCATGGCTGCTTTGAAGTTCCAAGTCAATTCAAAATGCTTACCTTTCGTGGTCATTTTGACTATGAAAAAAAGCCGGAGTCATACAGTACTGGCTCCTGGTGAAGCAGGTGGATGAAGAGACAAATTTTGCACAAATAAAAGAGTGCTTTCATTTGACACACGTTGTTGTAAATACTGAATTGACTCAAAACCTTGAGGACAGCCACAAAAATCCACTCATGAAACAAGACTTCCAGAACTGCATCAAGAAAGTGGCAAGAATGCTGGGATAATGGCATGTCTTCTGCTATAATTTTTAAACATTTCAAAATTTAAATGGCGCAGTCTTTGGTCACGCTTTGCATATTTTCAAGCAATCTCTTTTCCCTTTGTTAATCCATACAGTTACCCTGCATGTGTCATTTGATCCACATGGAACTGCCAGCTAAAGGAATTTAGACTTCAGTGCCAGTTGGCAAGGAGAAAAGTAATGGAGCTACGACTCCGTCTGTGCAAACTGTGTCATTTTTTTTCTTTGCAGACTTTTTGCAGTTAAAACACGAACAGAATCCTGCCCCCTCAGACCACTCATGATTGGTGATTCTCTGGCCAGCTCCATCCTGCATACAGTTGCCTCAGTTGCTAGCCAGCACAGAGGCCGAGGAAGTCAATTACTGACTAGACCTCGGACTGCCCAGAGTTGCAGGCTGGCTGCTGTCCCGGAGACACTGACTGGGGTCAAGTGGACACGGGAACCAAGGAGTTAAGATAACCCAAGTGCAAGAGTCCAACAGAACAATATGCTCTTGTTCTTCATGTTTGGATGTGGAATTTCCCAGTGCTGTGTAGGACTCAGACCAGGGCCTTTCCCTGGTTACAAAGGCCCATTCTCACTTGGGCAAAAGGTAGCATCCATGTGGTTTTTGGAATTCTATGCAAATACATGCCAAACATCTGAAAAATGCTTCATTGCCTCATACAGGGTCGCAGTTACTTAGATGTGCCTGCCTGGCTCCAAAGTGCATAGTTATTCTAAGCCACAGCTGGCTGTCTCATTAAAAGAGTTTCCCTAGACTGACAAAAAATAATGGTCTTCTAGAACCACTGAACTATGCAGACAATGTGATGACTTGAAATGAGATTTATCATCATAGGAATGGTTTGGAGTTACTGAATGCTTATTGACACAGTGAAAGATGGAATATTAAAGCTAGAAGAAATCTTAGAATGAATCATGAATTCAGTTAATATTCTCTGAGGACCTAGTCTGTGCTTAGCATTATTCCACATGGTGGGAAATGAATGAGACAGACAGATGAGTTTCCATCATGGAGTTTAAGTTTTAATAAGGGAGATAGACAACAAAGGAAAATAATAAGACAAGTTCTGGTCATTAAGTGATCCATAATGGAAACAAACTAGTTACATAGTGGAGAGTCCCTATGCAGAGTGGGAGGCTTTCTTAAGATGGAGTGCAGGGGAATCTCATGTGGTATATATTCTCCATTTACCCGTACAGACCTTCTATGCACCCTCTCTTTGCTGTCTGTATGGCCCAGGAGAGGTATCTACATTCAGTCTTTCTGGTTCAGCAAACCCAATGCCATCCAAAGTGTCTGAGACACACAGAGAGGCATTCTGAAGGTCACAGTGAAACCCAACAGAAGAATCTCTGTGCAGACCCATGGGATTTGGGAATGAAGCCACAGAGAGGGTCTCTTGACAATCAGTAGACAAAATAATCTGTCCTGTAAATGCTGGCCAGTTTCGTTTCCTACCGATACCAGTGTTTTCTCAGAGGGCCCATGAACAAAGTGGCCTGATGGATAAAATAACCGGGCTCAAGAGCTTGGACTTCCTCTCACTCAGCCTCATCTGGCTAGTGCCCCTGTCATGCCAACAGCCCAAATGCTCCCTAGTAGAGTCCAGTACTGAGTCCCTTGCATGTAACCACTCCCTTGGGGTCCTGCTACTCAGCTACCAGTAGGCTGAAGACATAGGGACCTCTTCAGAAGAGATGAACAGTATTTTCACAGTAATAAGTACATATTCCAGACATGAATTTGCCTTCCCTTTCTGGAGTAATTATCCCAGCACTCCTGTTAAGCAATTTATAGGATTTCTTTTTCCTCTCCTTGATATCCCTCATGGAGCTTATGATAGCAAAGGAAGAAAGACAATGAGAATTTAAATCTGAGAGCTTTATTGATCCAAATGTACATGAATTAATCCATATCACAGCATTAGGATATAGGGATCATACTTATCTTGCAGAAACTGAGACTTGGAAAATTTAGGAAACTTGCCCCATATGATTGGCCAATTTGTGACATAACTAGGACTAAAATCCAGACTTTCTGCCCAAAATATCTGTGCCAGAGAAACACTGTATTTCCTTGAAGAAATGACTGATTCCAGAGTTAGGGGAGAAAAACTGTAAGATGAGTCATAAACATTTCACAGACCCCAAAATTAAAGGACTATTTCCCCTCCCCAGGAAAAAAGAATGTAAAAAAGGAAGGAAGGAGATAAAAGGGAAGGAGGGAAGAAGGGAGGAGGGAGATAGGCAGGACTTGTCACAGTGACACGTGAGCCCCCTGAAATAACTTGAGGACAAAGTGTTACAATTTGGACAATAAAATAAATAACATTTGGTGTAACTCAAAACAAATACACATTAATCTATACTGATATAGTCAAATCAATAAATTTATGGAGGCAAAGGGATTAATCTTTCTTGATGAAGACTCTCTGTCTCTCAGAAGAACTTCACTCCCAACTCTTGAATCCAGGCCTTTGTGACCTGTATCTTTGTAACCTGGAAAAGGAAAAATAGCAGTTTCAGAGCAAAATACTTGGTGGATATGACCTTAATTAAGCAATGAAGGTTAACAGCACCAGTGCTGTCATGTTGGTATCTTGTGTTCCTTAATACTACTGTGAGAGGGACTCATCTGTGGTATCATCACAAAACATTTATCCCCAGCCTGTTCAAGCAAACCCAAATTCATAGTTACCACAGCAATGTGAATTTCTTAGTTTTTATAAATATGCCATAGTTATGTATTTTATTAACATTTGGAAAAGCTAAAGTAAAATTACATGGGAATTCTTTATACTGATTGTACAATTCTTTGCTGAAATAAAAGTATCATAAAATTTAAAAATGACATTTTAAAATTTTTCAGGAAACACAGAACAGACCGCTGTACTGGATTACTTCTGAGTCACAGTATTTGCCAGAATCTCCCTGGGTACTTTCCATTTAGGAACATTCAATCACAGTCCAGATAAATTTTGCCTCTCTGCCTAATTAACAGAGAAAATCAGGAGAGGGAAAGAAAGAAATATAGTTGCTTAAATCTCCAGTTTATAAAGATTACTCCATAGAGACAGCACTATTATCAAACGTGCACTATTTAATAAATTAAATAACGTTACCCTTTGTTACTAGCTCCTTGTTGAATTTTTCTGTATGTATCCATAAAAAATGTCTTTCTTTCTAATTTTATTCATACACTTTTGATATACATAATAATCACATTCATTATAGGGCATTTGTACCCATACACAGTATATCTTGATTTTTCTTTTTTCCACATTCCCCTGCCCTCCCTTCAAACTTTCTTCCCCTCCCTTATTTACAAAAGCTATGGTCCCATTTTATTCCTTCTATTCTTCTTCCCCAAAGTCTTCCATCGTTTGCTGAAACCTACAATTACACACACACACACACACACACACACATCAGTATACAAGTTTGGTGAATAGACACTGACATAAGTCATTCCAGATAATCAGAAGTTTCATTGTCCTGAAAAATTGGTTTCTTTGACGATCTTTTAAATGTTTTTCTTAAATCTGTCTCCACTGAGACATATCACACCAGAGAACCAACACAGACAGCAAATAGACTAGGTAAGCAGAGGCAACGATGGGGAATGACTAGAAAACAAAGTCCAGGGAGCAGTCTCTCCCATAGCCTCTGGCTTTGTGCTGCCACAAGCTACAGGAGGAAACTGAACCTTTTCAATTCAGTTGCCACTCAATAGCTGAATATTTCTTGAGCACTTCTGATATCCATACAAATCACCACCATATGCCCACACTATTATGTGGGAATTTTGCTACTCCTACATAATAGTGAATTTCATCTCCACTGTTAAAGGTGAAGCAATTGAGTCTCAGAAGCATTAAACCACATGGTCAGTGGAGTCATTGTCTTCAAATCTCTATTTCCCTGACACAGGATTTCCCTAGACACATTGCCATCTATTCACAGGCAGCAGATCTGTGCTTACAGGGACAACTTGAGGAGAGACAATGGCCTTGGCAGAACAGGTTGGAAGTTGAGGGACATCATTTAAACAAGTCACCTTTTTTTTAAGGAAGATAGTGCTATGGTTTGTGTCTGGATGTCCCCCCAAAGCCTCAGGTCATGGTTGGAGGATTTTCTGAAGTGGCTGAACTTTAGAGTTTGTGTTTTGTTCATTGTCTAGTGCTGGAGTTGGCAGTAGGAGTGCTCCAGCCTTCCTAGGGCAGGTAACCTCCATACAATATAAAGGAGGAAACAGGCTTGTTCCTCCCCTATTGCTCTTGTTGCTTTTTCTGTCTTTTGCCCTATGAACAGTTGCCCCTCTGCATTCTGCCTTGGAACCAGATGATTACAAACTGAAACCTCAACAAACCGTGAGCTAAATAAACCTTTTTATCTTTAAATTTAGGCATTGGTTATTTTGTTGCAGCAACAAGAAAGTAACTAAGATAAATATATTAAACAACACTTGGCTCTAAGTTCACTCAAATGGTCTTCATTTTTCTGTCCAAAGCTGTGCTCTAAATCTCACAAAAACACCAGAAAAAAAGTGTGTACTTTTCATGCTGGAGCCAGCTGCTCAAGGTGTACTGCAAGGAGAGATCATGTTAGCTTCTTTCTATCAAGTCATAAGAAATGTATTTTTTTTTCCTTTTAGAAAACAGTAACAAACTGTGTGCATAGAATGTGAGAAAACAGTCTCCAGAGTAACAGTACAAACAGCAGTTTGGGTGAAAGCCTACAGTCGCCTTCTTCTAAGGAAATACCAAACATGGACGGAGATGTGGGGGATGTAACAGCCAGTGTTGGAGTCACAGAACACACAGGTCACAGCAGAACCCACACACAGTGGGGATCAGACCTCACTCTACTTCGTATGTACAGTTGAGTGTCCTTCATCTGAAAATCAGAAATCTGAAAATAGAGTATAACCTTGGATTAGCAGAAACTTCTTCCACAAGTGTTCTGCAAGTTGAGCAAACATTTCTAATGAATTTTAACTTGATGAAAGAGTGATGTCTCACAGTATAAGTAGTACACTATGCCAATGTCACATGATCACAACTGAGCCCATGATCCCTCTCTCCCCCTCCCTCTCTTCTCTCTCTGATGTCTCCCAACAGCAAGAGATTATAGAGAAGGAGGAGGAGGAAGAGGAGGAGGAGGAGGAGCAGGAAGAGACAGGAAGAGGCAGAGGAATCACTCACTGCAAATGACATGAGGGAGATGTGCAAAATCTGGGAAACAGTGCAAAATTTTGTAGAAAACCTTCACCTGAGTGAGGCTGTAGCAGTGCCAGTATGCATCTGCTTAACAATTCACATTTCCATGAAATCTCTAAAAGGAGGCAAAAATGTCATTGGATAAATTCCTTGATAAATTTCACACATACACACACACACACACACACACACACACACACACACACAATTCCATTGAACTGATAGACAGCAGTGATTCTGTTAGTAATAGTGAAAATCCTCCTACACAAGTGGTGAAGAACCTATGGCACCCATGTTATTTTTCTTTTAAGATAACCGATATTAATGTGTGAGGTTTTTTTTCTAAACTATAGCCTCAGTATTCAGGTTTAATTGCAGTGTTAGCACTTTGTGATAAATAAGTGGGTTTTGAGTTACGTTGTGATTTTGGAACACATCTCTAAAAAGTTCATCATTGGTGTCCTATACAACCTTCCTTTCTCTTTTCTCTCTCACAGCAGCCACAGAGCTTCTCAAACGTAAGTACAGGTTAATTTGTTTATTTTCCTTTATATTTTGTATTACACTCCAGTATTGCAATCATTTATATGAATATATTTGGGTTGTGGAATGAATCATTTGTGTTTCCATTACTTTTTTTTCTTCATAATCATTTATATTTTATTTTTATTTTTTATTTTAAAAACAAAAAAGATACAGAGTTTCAAACAAAATAATAGCAAATTAACACTAGTTAATATATTGCATATTGATATCTCCAAAGTAGGTGTTCAGATTACAAGATTTAGGCATGAAAAAAATGATCAAACAGTCAAGCAATGAAAACACAAACTGTTCTTTTTGATGAGCTAATAGAGATTAGTAGTATAGTTATCTATTTTGCATATATATGCATACACACATATATATGGGTACCTGTGTACATATAATATTTTCTCTTCTTTCTTTTGTACTTTTCCCTATCTCAGTTATTCTTTTCTTTTGAGCATTTTACTTCCCTTTCATTTTCATAATATCTATTGTATATTTTGGATCTGATTTACTCTTTCACTAGGGACACAATACAATATTTATATATGCAAGTCTGATTTTATTGCACTTATGAGTTATGTCCATTTACCCAAAAAAGCCTCAAATTTATCCTCCTTTATAGCTGAGTAGTACTCCATAGCGCACAAATACCTTGAAAGCAATCAGATCATCCCAGGGGAATTAGGAAGCATGAAGAGACCATTTCATTAACTTGAAAAGCAAGTGAGAATTACTGTATCAAGTATCAAAAGTAAATCACAAACCAGAAATGATGATGGAAATAAAAAAAAAAACTTCTCATTGTCATTGTGTCCTACCTTACAGTTGGAAGAAATGAAGCATATCTATAGATATATTTGTCTAAAAATTATTTTGACTGCAAAATTGCTGGAAAACATTGACACTTTAATCCATATAGCACTTCACAGTGTGATGTGACATGTATCATCACATGCCATAGCCGAGGCGAACTTGGCGGTGCAAGCTTTCACAGTGAGGGAGCTGAGCTTCTGTTTCAGTTAACTAAATTTTCCAGGCTTAGACCCAGAGGAGGGATGTATGTTTGGTAGCAATGGAAAAGCATCAAAATTAGCTACTGATAACATCCTGTTCTGAGTTACAAAAGAAGAAAAAAAATTTCTGGCAGTAATTTTTCTTAGAGGAATAATTATGTTATCAGGGCATTGGATTCTGAAATCCCATTATTAACCCAAGGTGAGTAGATGTACGCCCATTTCCACAGGCTTCTCTAGAAACAATGTGGACCCTTTGCTATTTTCAAAATCCTCCTAATTTGGGTGTGTTGCATCATTATTTTTATTGCTCTCTTCTATTTACCATAAAGTCCCTCCACTTCTAGCATCCTACACTATTAAGAGTGCACACCCAGGGTGCATTTGGCATGTACATAACATAATTTTTGCCTACATTCATCTCTGGAAGACATTGCAAATGTCTATTTGTTTCCAATATCCTTATCCCTGACATCTTTTCATTAAAGAGGACCAAAAATGCTTGAGCATGGCTTATTTTGCCTGTAATTCAGGCAACCTTTTACATATCTTATTATAATTATAAATTTCTGGATCTCAATATTATTTTCAAATCCCTAGCTCCCTTATGCACTTGGAAGATTTCAGAAGCTGAGTAGAAGGAACAATTTCAATTTTAACGAAGAAAACAAGTGCAGAGTATATATAAAGTAATTCTGACTTTATGAGCTATAATTCCACTTTAGAAATTTTATGCACGCATGCTTCTCAAAATGCCCCCATTTATCTTCCAAATTGAACCTAAGTCCATTTTGATTTCTTATACAAAGAAGAGAGGAGAAACTTTTACCTTTGAATCATGGTTATCAGGGTAAAATTTTTAAAATATACATTTTCAATAGGGTAGAATACTATGCACATGTGCAAATGATAATTCTAAATCATTTGTAATAACATTAAAGGCAGAATAACAAAATACTAAACCATGTATGTTCAACGATTTAATTTATATGTTATATAACATAATACAAGTGTCTGAAAAGAAGTATATAACGTGTTTATAATAATCTCTGGGTTATTCAGTGCTGGTTGACTTTTGCTTTCTTTTTCTATTTTTTTAAAATCTGTCACTGCATTTATTACTCTCTTTTGTGCAAGGATTAAAATAAAATTTAAGAGATTTTTTTTCCTTAGACATGAATCTTTCAAGTAAAACCAAATGAACACTAAAGACAGGGCAAAGCAAATGGAAGGTAGCATTCTGCTACAGAGAATGTAAAAGTTGGAAGAGAAAATGTGAGTGTGTTCTCATAGAATACACATAAAAGTGACACTGCCTAGGATCATCCTCCTAGAAGGCATGCACTGACACATTTGTATTAGTACCATTCACTAGAGGAACAGAGTCAATATAAATTACACAAACAATCATACAAGGTATTCGTTGCAGAGTTTTGAATTAGAGACGCTCAACCTATAATAACTTCTTTGGGGTGTATACTCTTTTTCTAAAAAGCATTTCTAGTGTTGTTTCTAAAATTATAGTTGTTGCTTTGTTACTAGAGTAGCTAGCAATACCCCAGCCACTCACTTGGGTTGGACATCAAAAGTTATCAAGTTTTCTCCAGTGCTCTGCTGCTTTGGTCATGGTATCCATTTGCCAAGGTCCCTGGTGCTGTTCCCTCTCCAGTCCATCTCTCTTGTGTGTTTTTCTCCTTGTTAGGAGAGAGATGACTGGGAGGAATACAAGGGAAATCTGGGCCAGTCTTTTGTTCTTGTGCAGGTTCTGTTTCATTTGATCCTTTGGGTTTTCTGTTTTCTCAGCTGATCTTTCCTTTGAGAACAGTATTTTGAGTCTTAGGGATCTACTGATTCTCCTGAGTTACTCCAGCTAAGATTGTTCTCCATATATTTTTGCATGGCATGCAGTAGTAAGGTGGAGATCATTGAGATCATTTTATATACTTACCCTTAGCCTTGTAACCAAGTTCCTGAGTGCTTTTTACTTCATCAAGAGTCAAACCATGTTTTCCTAATGTTCTGGGGAAATGTCTATCCTCTTGCCTAACCATGTATGGTCTTTTCTTATTTTCAGCTGCCTCCTCCCCTGGTGTTCACTTTGCATATGTAGAAAAACGTTCATTTTTTTGCATATCGTTTCTGATGTTTTTAACATGGTGACCTAGGGTCACTATTTGCTGGGCCAACAGTTTTCAGGGATGATGCTGAGACACAGTTACTACATATACAAGGAAATGGAACAAAATTCCTGCTCCTTTTTGTTGCTATGAACTAGATCCAGGAAAGGTATGAGTCCCTGAGCCAATAATACACTGGGGCATACAAGTTTCTCTCTAATATTCAATCTGGACATTGTCCATTGTTCATTAAGCAATGGAGAAAGGAAGAATGTCCTATGGAGATCTCCTTTGGCTCTCATATGTTTCTTTGTTTTCTTACTCCTCTTAGGCTTCTGCAATACTCATGTATTACTTGTTTAAAAAATTATTTATTTCTTTAAGTAGGCCTTCCCATGTGGCAGCAAATATGTCAATCTGTATTTCAAACACTATTTCCATGTTGCATGCACTCTGTTCTCAAGAATTACTCTGAACACTTTCCCCAGCACTCTTCTCTTCTACACTACCTGCTTTCTCCAGCCACCTCTCCTGCTACCACTCCTTCAGTTCCCATGGGTACAAACATAGATTCCACATCCCAGACTTCTCCTCTGAACTCTAAACCTGGATATCTAGTTCACTCACCATGTCCAACAGGACCAAAGCCCAGTATTGTCAAGTCAGAACTCGGGACCTTTGCTGAGTACCCAGTCTTTTTCCTGTTTCCTATCCGAGTGCATGACATCACTAGTTACACCATTACATGGTCTAGGAGAAGCTGGAGAAGCTGCATAACACCCTGCCCAACACGCCACATACAGTATATCCAATACTTCAACTCTTGTTGCTTCTTTTTCTTTTTTCTTTCTTTCTTTATTTTAAAGAGGATAAAACAGAATAAAACCAATCAAAACAAAACAGTGTAAGAGATACAGGCCTGAAAATATTATGAAATCAACAATAGCTGCCATAATGCCTTTTGATGGCTTCAAAATAGCTGCAGTTAACTTTGGACATAGTAAAAAATCAAACAGTAAGAATAGAAAAGAAACAAAACCAAAACAATGAATGCAGTAAAGGGCTTTGAAACAAACCAAGAGAAAATCAGAAGTTGCTACCATAATATATCTTTCTATCTTTGAAATAGATGCTCTTGCCTTTGGATTTACATAATCGAGATAGAGAGAGAGAGAGAGAGAGAGAGAGAGAGAGAGAGAGAGAGAGAGAGAGAGAGAGAGAGAGAGAGAGAGAGAGAGAGAGAGAGAGAGAATAAAACCCAACCCAACAAAACAATGGAAATGATACAGGACTTCCAAAACAAGACCGTAGGGAATCAACAATGGCTGCAACCCTCAGAAGGAGGTCCCCCTAGATGTCACACTGTGTACTGCTATACTCTGAACCCATGATCAGACCACAGGCCCTAGAGCTGCAATGTTAGTGAAACACCAAAGCACCACAGACATCCAATTGCATTTTAACTTGATAGCTATCATCACAGCCTGTGTTTCTCCAGATAAGCCGGTTGCTTATGGAGCAGGGAACTGTGGGATGGTACTTCTTGTTTGCCAGCCTGCAAGCTGGAAGGGGCTATGGTTTTTCTGTCCCAGGCTGGCAGTGTCCCACACATGGCTCTGGTTCCAGGATGGGTTTGCTCGCTGATCTGGCCTTTGTTCTCTTTACCCCCAGTCCACAAATGGAATGGCACTGACTCCCAGGGAGAGGCTAGGGAGTCTGGCTGTTCCAGTCCATGCATGGCATGCATCTTCTTCTTCTTGAAAATATCCCTCAAACCTGTCCGTATTTCTACATATTTAGGGACATTCTCCTAATGTAGTATTATAATACTTATTCATCGTGAGGTACATATACATATCACATCTTAATATTTTTTCTTCCCCTTTCCTTCCTCTCCCTCCTGTTCCCTCCCATCCCAACCCCCTTTCCATCTCTACAAAGTCTACCTTTCTAGTTCCTATTGTTGTAGGAGGCTAAAGCAGACAATGCAGTTGGAGCAGTGAGGTGCAATCTACCAAGTTAGATTTATTAACCATGGCACGGAACAGCAGCACCCCAGGTAGACATGGGATCCAGCCAAACCCTGTACCCAGTATCAGTCTGATGATAGGAGAACACACCAAGCCTGGCACCTGATATCAGTCTCCTAGCACGTGACCAAGTGGGACTACCAAGCTCAACTGTCAGAGAAGATATAAAAGGTCAGCAGCGCTTGTCTCTACTGCCACTGTCCTATTGTCCTTGCCATGGTCCATGCTTGTGGGACACATCTTCTCTTCTTCCTTCAAAGGCCCTTTTGCTCTGAGCACTCATTTTGTGCTTCTTCTTCTTCATTGTCATCCACTTCTTCTCCCTTCTCCTCCTCCCTCTTCCTCCCTCCTCCTCCCTCCCCCTCCTCCTCCTCCTCCTCCTCTTTCTTCTTCTTCTTCTTCTTCTTCTTCTTCTTCTTCTTCTTCTTCTTCTTCTCTTCCTCTTCTTTTTCCTTCTTCTTTCTTCTTCTTCTTCTTCTTCTTCTTCTTCTTCTTCTTCTTCTTCTTCTCCTTTCTTCTTTGTTCTCCTCTTTCTCCTTCTCCCTCTTCTTTTCCCTTCTTCCTTCTTTTTCTTTTCTTCTTCTCTTCTTCTCTTTTCTTCTTCTTCTTCTTCTTCTTCTTCTTCTTCTTCTTCTTCTTCTTCTTCTTCTTCTTCTTCTTCTTCTTCTTCTCTTATTTCTGCCCTAAGGTAAATGGTACTCTCTAACATTCACCTATTGTCCTGATCAATTCATTGACTGGTACAAACAAGAATCTGGCAAACATTGCTAGCCCCGACTCCATCCAATAATGCTATCATCTATTTTTTATTTTCTTCTTTAAATTATTCACAGTTTGAGTTTATCATACAAAAGAAACTTTATAATATTTATCCATGTCAGAATTATTTCACTTATTCTTGTGGTCTGAAGATGCATTCATTTTCCTAGAAATGACTTAGATTTATCCTTCTGGTTGATTAATATTGCATTGTGCATATTTGGCACATTTTTAATTCATTCATCTGTTGATGGATGTATAAAGCACTTCCAAGCTTCAGCTATTATAAGTTCTGCTATTATACATGGGTATACCTATATCACTGTAATATTACATCTTTAACTCTTTCAAAAAGATAACCTAGAAGAAGTAAAGGTAGTCCAAATGGAATTTCTGTTCAATTTTCTGAGGAATCCTAATACTGATTTCCATAGTAGTTCTATTAACCTGTCTTCTCTCCAACAACACAGAAGATTTCTTTTCCTCCCACAACCTTACTAGCATTTGTTGGGTTTTGGTTTGTTTATTTTGTTTGGATTTTGTTTGTTTTGAGATTCTGATGACAGCTAATCTTTTTAGAATAAGATAGAATCTCATTGCTCTTTTGCTTTCTGTATTTATTCTTGGAGTCCTCCAGTCATCTTCTCTATTTTTTTGTTTTTTAGCAAGGTTCTAAGCCTTTTGAGTTCTTTGTATATTCTTGATGTTAGTCCTCTGTTTGAGGAGTAGCTGGCAAAATATTTTCCCATTCCATAAATTTTCCCATTCTGTAGATTTTCTCTTCACCTTGTTGGTTCTTTCCTTTATCTGTTTCTTTTTTGTAAGAATCTTTTTGGTTTACATTTTATACTGTAACTACTTTGAAGATAGTGACACATAATGTAATAGCTATTGCTATCCTTTTACTATTTGATTATAAAATTTTATTCTATTTTTAGTAAAATTTTAAAAAGAAAAATGGCATTTTACTTTGAACGGTGCAAACACCTCAGTGTGCAGATGCTCTGTGTACCACACGAGCACCTCCCCTGGGAAGCCACCATGCTCGGCCTGCAAGGAGTCCTTCATGCACTTGTTTTTTCAGCATGTAGCCCCCAGGGTTGAATTAAATAGCCAGAGTGCAAGGGACATCTACCAGCAATCAATATTCCATCCTGGAGTCAATCGTTAGCCATTGTTCACTCAGAGATTACCCAGGGGCTTGGCATCTCTTGTCTTCCAAACAATATCATCTCATTGTACATCCATAAATTGTACCTGTAAACCTAGACAATTACAATGTCGGCACTGATATGGGTGTCACTGTAAATAAGTTCTGTCATCCACAAGGGGTCTCAGCAAGAGCCTACAGGTGCAAGGCAGAGGAAGACGAAAAAAAAAAGCCTATTCAAACTTTAGGTCCTCTTGCTGGTGGACAAAGTGATTGCTTCTTCATAAATCAAAAGCATATGGGACACAGGAAAGGAATCCGAATGAAAACCAGGGCTATGACTAAGAATAGAGGAAAATGATGCTGGTACAATAGCAGAAGCATTCAGAGCAAGAGCCCAGGCAGGAGGCTTATGAGGGCACTGAGACTGGATACAATGTTCCTCCTCATTGAGTAATCATAAAGGTTTTCCAAAACTCACTTATCATATTGATTCAGTGATGCACATTATGTGATGTCACATAATGTGAAAAACCACTGTCATTAGGGCAAAGAGAAGGGTTCAGTCAGTTCCTAATTGAGTGACAATCAACAAGCATGGGATTCACTCCTTCAGAGGAGCAGAGCAGCTCCTACTCCCTCCCTCTCCACTGGGTGCCTTCTGCAGTAGGCAACAAATATTTGAAAATTCTCCTCTGCATTTTGACATAAATATTCAGAGAGTTTTTAGCCCTGCAATATAATTTAGAAATTTTCCATTTGGTACACATTTTCTACCAATTAAACTTCTGTAAGAATATCTTTATTCTTTCATGGAGATATGATGAAAAGGAGGAATATCTTTGGCATTAGAACCTCATGAAAAATGCTGCTGAAATGAGAATTCTGCAAATAATCACTCATTGTTTTATTTCTACTAAGAGACGGATTCTGCATTCTCAGCCCACTTAAGTTCTCTGAGCCTTTATTTCCCCATGTACAGTATAAAAATAATAATAGTAGTTATAATGTTAGTAGCAGTGGTGGTGGAGACATTAGTGGGAGTTGATAGTGGTCATACTGGTGGTGGTCATAGTGGAGGTGGTGGAGACAGTGGAGATGGTTGCTGTGGTTTTGATGGTAGCAGCAGTGGTAGAGGTAGTGGAGACGGTGGTGATGGACGTAGAGATAGTGCTGGTGTTAGATTAGGTGGTGGTTAGTGATGGCGAACGTGTAGCTTGAAAGTAATGGTGATGTTGGCAATAGTGTTGGTGGTGGTGACGAAGGGGCTCACGAAGGTGATGACTCACTGGTGATAATGGTGATAAAAGGGTGGGAGTGGTGGAAGGGGTGATGAGGGTGTTGGAGGTAGCATGGTGTAGTGGTGGTGGCCACACTATGCTTAGTTATTAAAGCCAGGATGGCTACTTCAGAAGGAGTACAACCTTGACCAGCTTGGTCGTGAGAGTATATCAGGTCCACTTCTCACTCAACTCAAGCTTGTTTTGGGGTGGATGCCTGGTCTCTTCCATTCCTGGGGTGCTGTTTCTGTACACTGCAGGCAGGCACAAGAGGATTAAGGGACTGGAGGAAAAGGAGTTGACTCTGCTGATACCGTTTTTATTTGGAGTGATTATCTGGACGGAAGGTGGAAGGTTAACTATTTGTCAGGTTTGTCTTTTTTGGCACTTTGGAAGGGTTCTTGCTAACTTTCTATACACACACACACACACACACACACACGCTCTAAGAGCAGGTTTCTCAGTACCAGCAAGACCTCCTTCTTCAGGCTCTGGACTCCTGATGGCCCACCTTCTCCTCGGATCACACCACTCCTCCAGGACGCCTTCTTTGGTCCCTTTCACTGAGACTGAATCTGGCTCCTGGCGGACTCACCTTTGTTCTTCATAAGGAGGGAGGGGCAGCATCACCCAGAGCCAATCCACTCTGCATGCTCTTGGCAGTGGTAAGACATCCACTTCTTTGTGCCCCCAAATGTCAGCAGTACCTGTTGGATTCACTGGTGGTTCCCCCAAAGCCCACTCAAAATTGAGTGATGCAGAATCCCCCAGGGTGGGAAGTGGCACCTTGACAACTCTCTTCCTAGAAAGCCAGTTGCCTGTCCTCCCTTAAGCCTGGAAGTGAGCAGCAGACAAAGGCTTTTGACTTCTCAGCCACCCTACTAAAGATGTAGGTACCTATTGTATTCTAAGGCTTCGGGGCCCTGATGAAAGCTCTAGACAGAACAAGTGACATTCTAACATCCTCTTACAGTAGGGTTGAAGTGATGACAAACAAAAATAGAACCAAAAAAAATATGACTATAGTTAGCTCAGGAAAACTAACACAAAAAGAAAACTATAATAATGAGAAAATTCACCTGAATTTGTTCAGTAAAGCTTCTTTTTATGTAATGTTTAAGGACTAGGAAGTGAGTGTCAGGATGAGAGTAGTAATCTAACATTTGGGTAATGTGGTACAGTCTACAAAAAGCTTCCTCATGTATTGTCTCTGATTCTATGAAGGCTGAAAGGCTGGTGGCACTCATCTCATTTTACAGAAGAAGAGTCAGGGTCAGTAGGTGCAAGGAGGGTTAATATCCCAAGCTAACCCATAGCAATTGAGACCTGCGGTCTCAGGCAGTGCTGTGCAAAGTCTAGACCAGGAGCAGAAACTGAAAATAAGCATTTGGAATCTCTTAAAGTACTTTAATGCTTCCGTGATATCCAAGCATGGGATCAGTGGACTTGTCTCACCAAGAAGGCTATAGACCAGTTCAGGATTTGTCAAACTTACATGGTGAGTCTCATGTAGCATGGCCTGTGTACTCAATTGTATACACTAAGATCACATCAGTGTCCACAATAGAGTGGAAGTTTAAAGGAGAAAAGAAAACTGTCCTTTTATGACAGGTAATTTGTGAAACATTGCCCAACTAGTTTGGGCATTGCACTTAAAAGGCTCAAAAGATCAAGAAATAGTGCTGTGGTTGGTTGGCGATGTCTGCCATCCACATGGAAATGAGAGGCAGTAACTTCCACCCCACCCAATGCCACCTCTTCTGGGCCATGAGTCCTACTAAAGTAGTGCACTCTCAGAGCTCCCAAAGATGAGTATGGCAGAGCATTAAGAAACCTGGCTACAGTTTTGTATGTTGAAAATTTCAAATACGCTTGACAATACACTGTCACATTTGAAAACTTCAGACAATCCTATAAAGAAGAGATTTTTAATTCCATTTTGAAAGGGCAAGACTGAATCAGAACATACAAGTTTCAGCTCTTAGTCACAGAGCCAGGTAGTGGAACTGGAACCCAGATCTGGAGGTTTTCAGTCAAAGTATCATCACCACCTCCAACTTCCTGTTGAAAGGTCAATAAAATGAAATGTATTAAAAATGGGAAGTAAAATGAGAATGTCAGTTGGTGTCTACTTTATTATAGAACAGTTTAGGAATTTCATGGATGGTATCCTCGATGGGCTTTAGATTGACAGTCCAGAGAACAATCCAGCCTCCCTGATACTCAAAGCTATTACACCTTTCAAACAAAATCTCTGGGCTACAGAGAAACATGATCTCAATTCAATATGACATTTTTTTTCTTGTCATTTGTTATCAGAGGTGATCACTGAGTACTGTACATAGTTTGGTAAAAATTTTATTTCTAGCAAGCATATATTGAGTACTGGTTGTCTGCCATGATATGAAGAAACCAAGATGTGAATGGGAACACGTATGCATAAACAAATATATGCCATTAGCTTTCCTTTCTGTGATATTAAAAATATGTGAAAGGCCCAGAATTACTTCTGAGAAGGAAGTGATTGGCTTTACAAGTGGAAATGGTGAGGAATCCAGGCAAGAAAAGAATTCAAAAAAGAGATGCGAAGTGTTCTTGTCATGTTTTCAAGGGTGGTGAATAAACAGACAATTGGAGAAAGGACATTCAGGCAAAAGGAACATTGTAGGCAAAGGTTCAAATATTTTAAGCCATGTGATGGGTTTGGAGAAATATAGATGGTCAACATATCATATTTCTGCCTATAACAGAAAGAAACCAAGACTAACCAGCGCCATATATGTTAAAAAAGATTCCATACATTGTTTATACAAGATGCAAACATTTCTTTATTTAAACAAGCCAAAACTTAACTCCTCTGTGCTGTAATTCCTTCTTTGATGATAGAAGGATACCAAGAGCTCTCGCTGACTAGTTGTTGTGAGTGTAGTGGGAACAGGGTCAGCACGTGACACGCGTTTGAGAGTGCTTTGCTGTTGATGCTGACAGCAGTGGTGGAGATGGTGGTGATGATAGTGATGATGAGATGAAGCTGTTGATTAAGGTAATAATGGTGGCATAATAACAGTGACAGTGGTGATATTGCAATAATAGCAATGGTGATAATTTTCATTTGGTGTAACCTTCACCTCCCATTGCCACATTTGGGCTTCGGGGACCAAAGAGGAATGACTATGGGATAATTTGGTTATGACACGTCACTATAGATGATTGCTTTACCCGCTGAGATTTCTTAGAAGAGTGTTGACACATTGTGGGATTTGGTAGAAAAAGACACCTGTGAGATACAGCAAGGAAAGAAACTTCTTTCTTTGACCGTAGATCAGGTTTCAACAAGCTACAATCCCTGGGACACAAGAGATCCCTCACTTACTTTTGAAAATAGCATTTACTAGAACTCAGTCCTGTCCATTCATATGCAATTGTCTTGGCAGAGTTGAGTAATTGTGACCAAAATCTTATGACTAGCAAAGGCTACATTATTTACTATCTAAGATTTGTTGAAAGTAATTTTACAATTCCTAGCCTAGATGATGTCCACATTCTCACTTTCCACAAACCACCGGCTGCATCATACTTCTAAATCCAGTCAAGGTCAGGGCAAGGGTGATGCTCACTGTGTGATTGATCTTAGTCTCTTCTTCGAGAAACCCCCCAGCACTGCCAGCCTCACCGTTCTACTACAGTTAAACTTCATTCACATATCCAGTGCCTGTGAATTCACCTACCCATCACATTTATTCGTGACTCCCCAAACCAATATTCATGGCTCTGTCTCAGTTATTCATGAACATGTACAGAACAGTGACAAAAGTGAAGCATCCAGTGCCTACACAGTCCCAGCTGATGTTGAACAACATGGGATCCTGGCTTATAGTTTCAGCTATTGGTGTAAACCAGGGTCATTTTTGAAGTCTATCCAGAGCGACACTTTTCTTTGAGCTTTTTTTTTCTTCTTCTTCTTTTTGCAGTTTTGCTGCTGTGAATGACCTGCAAACACATTACTGCAGTGCTGTCTGGCGTTCCTCAGTGGGGGGTGGCTGTGATTTGCCTTTCCAAGAAAGTAGGAACATTAGATTAGCTTAACGCAGGCCTGAGTTCCAGTGCTGTTGGCCATGAATTCCAAGTAAATAAATCACAATCTGTATTAAATGAGGTGCCTTTAATTAGAAATGAATATAAAATAAGACTAGATATTGGCTAATGGACAAATTTTGACCAGAGGCTCAGGAACCTAACCTTGTATTCCCCTAGGAGCAGTGGCTCAGTTTCTGCTAATTTGGTGTTTGTGAGGACTTTGTAGAATCTGATGGTGGTGAATAATGAGCACAGACTGTACAAGGAAGGAAATGGCCCTCAGAGACCCAGGATGTGTAACTCCTTGGCGGAGCACTGAGCACAGGGATCTGCCTTCTCCTTAAGCAATTAAAGAAGCTTACAGACGCCAAGTTCTGATGAGAAAGGGAAAATCCTTGCTCTCTCCTCTGCTGGCTCACTGAAGACAGGGAATATTCCATCATGGCTTGGGCACAAGAAGTTTCCATAACTAGCAAAATAAAAAGTTTCTGGGAACTGATTCTGGGTTTAGTGTTGTGGTGCACGAGCTCGCTTTTCCAGAAAGCTGCTTGTGTAAAGGCTCCAAATGGCTTCCATTCCAATTTCTTTCTTCTTTTTTTCCTGGAACTCTGGTACAGCTCCTGAGAAACAATTCCAACTCTTTTGACGAGACCTTACTGAGTGTTTCTGAGTTTCCAAAGGTGTTGAAATATCCCCACAGATCAATGCTCTTGCCCTTGCTGACTGATCATGACACTCTTTCCTGGAGCCAATCCTGAGCACAGCCCACACCCACAAAGATATGATCTCAGGCTTACAATTAGAAAACTATGCTGCCCCTCTTGGGATCATGTTTTGAGCAAAGTGTGGGTAACACACCAAAGAGGACACAATGAACTGAACCTGGTGGAAACAGTACCTCTATACTGAGAGAGCAGAATACCTTTCTCATTAGTTAATTTAAGGCTTTATCCACAAAACCCTTTGAAAGCTTAATATGGGGATGTCATGAGACTTACTTCATGAATCAAAAGAGAGAACACTTGCAAACTTCCCTGCTTTGCATGACCTCCCTAAATGCTCATTTGTTTGTTCTCTTTCCGTCTCCTCTTTCCTTCTTCCCTCCTTTGTTCTATTTATCCTCTTTCTCTCATCTCATTATGTTTCTCAGCTCAAATGTTACTTAACACTAAGTAATATCACACCTCAGTTATTTGGTGAATGGACTTTATGGACAGGAGTTTGAGGCATGATCCCTTCTTTCTCACTCACTATGCACTCAGTCAACTCATTCATCCAATTTGGACTTCACATCTACTTCCTGTCAGGTGCCTGGCTGTGTACCTGAGTTGGATCACACAAGAAGTAAGTTAGTTGGCCGCCCTCGTGTGGCTTCAATTCTAGCAAACATAGACAGACAATAAGTATCAAATACAGTAATTATATAGTTAGAAAATGATAAATGCTATTGAAGAAATGGAACATAAGGCAGGAGCAGGCAGGAGCACAGACATGCATGGGAAGATCAGATCAGAGACCCTGGGCACCATGTGTTTATGTGCAGGATGTGGGTGTGCCCACCAGTTCACCTTGTGAGGCTGAAATGAGATGGTAGGTGTAAAAGATGGCATCAGGTGAATGAGGCAGAATCTTCCTATCCATAGGGCCCAATGGCTAAGGTTAAACTCATCTAGAGAGGGAAACGACAGGGAAGGAAGTTCATGTTTGTTGAGTGCCTAGTTTGTGCCACGTACAATGTAAACACCTCACCCCAGGGACTTCCTCTCATCTCCAAGTTGGGAATCATTATCTCAGTTTTGTGGATAAGCAAAGCAACATTCAGAAGAAAAGTAACTGCCTAAGATCAGGTCACCTAGCCAGGGAGATGACAGCTGGGCTGAGAAGCCTTTGGCACATTTCCAGGGCTCTTTCCTCGGGGATCCACAGTGTAAACCTAGTTGAGTAACCTCTAAAATTCCTGCAATTTCAGAGTGAATAGCTGCTCAGCAGTTGCTCTGAGGATAACTAGACCACCCAGAGGAAAATATATCTCTGAAGGAACTAGGAAGGTCGTTTCTCAACCTCCTGGCAGCGTGAGTCTTGGGGAGACTAGACAGACACCTGCAGGCGGAAGGGTGTGGATGGATGAGTGGGAGAGATGAAAGCTGACCCAAGGGGTTCTCCTCACCTTGGGAGGTCCTGGAGCCCAAAAAGTAAACAAAAGCATGAGAGATTGTTGCTGGTACCGCCAAGCCTCCTAATAACAAAGAAGGATGGAGCCACAGTTGAAGGAGCAGCGTCTGACAGCCAGGTAATTAGTAGAATGGAGGAACTCAGGCTTCTGTCTTTAAAGAATGGTGCACTCTCTGCTCTGCTGAAAGTACAAGATGGCTTAGCAAAGGAGAAATACATATATATCACTTCAGGTTCCGCGCTAGTGTACAGCAAAGATTGACAGGACTCTTAAATAATATTGCTCACCAAAAGCTGACCGGGGGAAAAAATGTATGCCTGTGCGGTTTTGTTTTTTTCATGCTATTTTTCCCAGTAGTTAAGGTTGTGAAATATTCAGTCACTTACTTTTAGAGATAACATAGTGATTTTTGACTGTTATCTCATGTTTGATCCTTGCCAGCTTATGAATAAAGATAGTGTGATTTACATATTTATTAGCTACATTTTACAAGAAAATAGCAGCCGCCCATCTCTCATGGCCCATGCTCAGTGCTGACTGGCAAGGACATATAAAATACGCCCCTGTCACAAACTCTCATTTTGTACTGGTCACAGTGATAGCTGTGCAGGACAGTACAATAGATTGATGCTTCTGAGTCTGTGCTGAATATCAAGTTTAACTAGGATGAGGTCGTGTGTGTCTGTGATCCTCCTATAGAGGTTAGGGTGTCACTGATACCCCTGAATCCCTGTCCTGGGAACACAGTGGCCTAGATTGGTTCACAGCACAAAGGTCCTGATTATAACTGTTCTGTACAGAGGTTGTAGCATTAGTGACCTTTGCAGAAAAACCTGGCATCCAGAGGGGACACTAAATAGCAGCCTGTGCTAGAGCCTTGGCACTTACTCTGGTCTCTTTAGAACCTAAAGCCCACTGCAAAATTTAAACCCTTCCCTTGTTATGAATATGGCCTCCTCCTGCTGGAAAGCACAGAATCCAGTAAGTCTCCAGGTTTACTTTCCTGTATCTTGTGGAAAATTATACATATCACTTTACATTTAATGATGTATATGTATATGTAATTTCATCAAGGAGTCCTCTTTATAAACACAGAAGGGTTTGCTGAAAGGAAGAACAAGCACTGTGAGTTAAAAGGGGCCTTTGAGGGCAGAGCTAGTCCCCTTAGGGAGACCCCTGGTATCTTTTCATCTCCCAGCATAATGATCTCATCTGCATGGGCAGGCAAGGAGGATGCCTGTGGATAAACACAGAAGGAGAAAATTCTGAATGAGTCCAAATTTTCTTTGCATAACCACATCTCTGGGGTTAAGTATAGTTGCTAACTATTGGTATCATTAAGCAATGATTTGAGTGCCATGTAAGTAAGTAGTGTAGCCTACAAGGAGCCACATGCTATGAAAAAGGAAATATCCTGAGCACTCTTCTGTTTCATGGTCAATCCAACAGCTCACTGGCCCCTTGCTTACTTCCCAGGACAGAAGGACTGTGAAACACTATGGACTTTTGGCACAAAGCATCCTTGAAAGAGGTATTTATTTCCCACCTCCACTCCCACTTTAACAGCCTGAAAGTGATTTTATGTCCACTGTAAAAGAAGGAGCATTTTGAGAAGTCTCACTAAATGCAATTTGCATCCTTATCTAAGGAGAGCATCCCAGGGCTGCCCTAGAGATCTGCCAGGGACTTGAAGATCTTGTTTCTAGGACACTCGTCCCTTCTGAGCTGTTTGAATCATGATCCTTCCGTTTACTAAGATTTCTCCATTTTTGCAAATTTATTCCCACAAACACAGAGATGATGATGAGGTATATATATATATATATATATATATATATATATATATATATATATATATAGCTTGAGGCATTATGCTCCAGAGGTAAAACGGATAGGCATGAAAGTCCTTTGCTACTAACATGTACTTGGTATCTCTGCCCCATCCATTTCAAAGCTGGAATCTTCCAATCTGCTCTTGACCATCAAAGGCCAAGGACCTCCCACGGATGAGTGGCTCCAAGGGGAGTTGCATCATGTTCTCCAGGTCTCGGTGAGAAGCACCCTGTTTTGACCATCAGGTCTGTCTTTATTCTGGAATTACTCAGTGAGCAGGTCACCAACTCCTCATAGAAGAGAGGCTTTCCTCTCCACATTTAACCTTGAAATGAGAGTCCAGATGCTTCAGAAGGGACCCCACACCTCTCTTGGCCCTTCAAGAGTCTCTTGGAGATTTTCCATTAGAGGCTTAGATGCCCAAAGGTTAGAGACTTTTGCTAAACTCCAGCAGATCAGATAAGGAGTAGTGATCATTCAGGGAAAGCTAAAGGTTGTGTCTGAATAAGGGACAGTGTGTATTAGACAGCTTTGCCATTGCTAACAATACCTGATATCCACAACTTAAAAGAGGAGACGTTTATATGGGCTTAGTTCCAGAGGAGTTAGTCTATGGTTCCAAGGCAGAAGTGTCATGGTGAAAGACTGTAGCAGAGAAAAACTGCTTGGTTCATGGTAGACAGAAAGCAGAGAAGGTAAACAGTGATAGAGATGAGGGGCCAAGGATCATAAATAGTACATGACCCACCCAGGAACACCTAGGGGTATGGTTTAGCGCTCTGTTACATGACTCCTAAAGCAATCAGGTTGACACAATGAAGCTTAACTGAGCCCTGAGCCCTGAGCCCTGAGCCCTGAGCCCTGAGCCCTGAGAAAGGAGTGCCTGATTGCTTCCCACTCCCCAAACCTCTCTCCTTTCCACTTACAGTAGAATTCTGTCTTCTTCTCTGCTACCACCTCAAAGTTATCACTAAATAGGAAATTGTGTTGATATGCATGTCTGTGAGTAGTGAAAGAGAGGACAATAAAAGAAACAAGGGCAACATAAATTATCGTTACTCACTGAACACTTGTATCAGCCTGCCTTGAACCTGAGTCACTCTTCCAGAATCTGATTGTAGCCCTGCACTCTTGTGGTGAGTATGACCTTCACTGAAAACAGAAGACTTCAGGAGGCTGGAGATCTAGCCTGAAAGATCAGAAAGTTCTGTAGACCAACCAATTGAAAAGAAGAACAATTTATACAAGTAGAAGGAAGTTACAGAACTCATATATTGAGGGTTTGATCCCCAGCGCAGCAATAGTCACAGGTAGGACATAGAGAGGTAGCAAGATCACAATGTTTTGTCTTTGTCAGTGGATTAACCTACTAATGCAGTCATAATGTGGTGGCATCATTGAGAGGTGATAGAAATTACAGATGGGTCCTAGTTGAAAGGTGTTGATGGGGGGCTGTGATTTTGGGGATGACATCTATTTCCTAACCCCTTCTTCTCAGGTTTTTTCTTCTCTTGCTGTTTCATAGCTGCCATGACATGAAAGGCTTTCCTCCATCATGCCCCTGTACCTCAATATTTCTGTCTTCAGGCCAGTAAACCATGGACTGAACCCTCAGAAACCATGAACCAAATACCTCTTTGATGTTTTGTCCATCAGTGGAAATCTGACCAACACATCCTACACCTGGAAGCCTGCTGTCCAGAAGAAAGATAGAGATTAAAACAAAGAGACAAGATAACTAAAATAATTCCTACAGTAAACATGACTGTCTCTAAAACTTGGGAGAACTTTCCCAAGTTTTCTAGGGATTAAGAACAGATCTTTCAAAGAAGGTGGCATATGAGCTAGAATATCAAGGACAAACACCTGGCACATTTACCACATAGGCACACTGTAAAATCTTCTTACTTAATTTTATTTTTCAGGCCAAAGAAATAGAATGTTGAAAGGCACATAGGCTCAAGAGAAACATGAATGTGAGAGATGTCTAAATTCTTCGCTTCATTTACACCAAGACTACTTATTATAAATCAAGTGTAAAATACATCAGAAACATGATTTTTTTTCAATTTATCAAACATTCAAAAACTCAGGTGAGCAAAAACCAACTCATTTAACAATGAAAGGAGTTCATAATACTAGCCTTACAGTTTAAGAGAAAAACTTCAGATATTTCTGCTCTTTAGCTATTATTTAGCTGTGAGGAAATGGATCAATATTGAGCACATTCAATGGATATTACCAACATTGAATAAAGCATATACAATATCTGAAACAAACCCAAGACTGTCTCTCTCAGTGGTTCCAATACCCAACATAAATTTAGAAGCCTAAGATTGTAGTTTTCCTTATTTTGAATGCTCTGCTTGCCCATAACTAAAGATTATTGTAACCTTTTATATGATATAACATCATTTTTCTATCTTGTTTTTTGGAGTTCTCCAGAAAAACAGATATATAAGAAGAAATTGACTTTGAGTAATTGCCTTATGTGATTATGGAGTTGGCAAGGCCCAAGTCTGCAGTCACCAAGCTAGAGGGCAAGGAGAACAAATGGTGGAAGTTCCTGCTGAGTCCAAAGGCTGAAGAACCTGGAGCGTCAGTGGTGGAAGATGTAGTCTGACTCCTGGGAATAGACTCAAATGTTCCTGTTCAAGTTCAAAAAGAAAGAAATTCTAACCTACTTCCTGAAGCAGGTGAACTGGACGTCTCTTTCCTATTCAGAGAGTCCGCCTTCCTGTTCTGACCCAGCCTTCAGTGGATTAGATTGAAGGCCATCCACTCTCAGGAGGGCAGACTCTTTTGCTTAGTCCACAAATTCAGATGTTCATAACATATAGGAACACCTCCATGGACACCTCCACAATAACATATGACCAAATATTGGGGCACCCCATGGCGTAGTCAAGTTTACACATGAAATTCACCATCATAACTACTCAACGGTTTCAAAATATTGATAAGTGTAATTGCATATGGTATATTTGTTTTTAGAAACTTTGTTAATTACAATACAAAAGATAATTATTATATCCCAAGTGGAGTGTGCAAGATTTATAATCAAGAAAGACATTTTTGGAATTCAAAAGACCTGATTAGCATTTTCATTGCCTCTCAAATTTCTTATGAGTCCCAACAAAGTATAATGTGACAATATCTTAATCATTTTTTGTCACTGGACACAATACTAAACACCCACAGTTTAAAGAAGAAGAGGTGTATTTTGGGTCACAGATTTCAGAGAATTCAGTCTGTGGTCAAGCAGGAAGAACATGATGCAAGGGTCTGGTGGAGGAAATCTGCTCATGTCATGGTGGCAACAAAACAGAGAGGAAAGGGAGGAGCCAGTGACCTGCCTTTTAAAAGTTCATTTGTCTCTGAACTCTTCATAGATTAATCTGTCCATGCACTCATGATCCAATCAGCTTTTAAAAGTCCAACCTTTGAACCCCTGAGCCTTTTCAGGGTCATTTAGATCTAAACCATAACACAAAGGACTAGCAGAAGGAATCCAAATATTTGTAAGTTATAAGTTCTGTGTAGTGCAGTGATGAAAGAGGGTGCAGCACCCTGACACCAGAAAAAATAATTTCAGTCTGTTTCCAAGGTAGTGTGGGATGGTTCTTTATAAAACAGGCATCTGTCCATACCTTCATGTATGTTGAAACTAAACAATACAAAACAGACTAACACCACTCTGAACAAAGAATAATCGTATTGCTAGATTTCACAGCATGGCACTACAGAATCAGCACTGGGTACCACAGTGTCTCTTTGTTTTCAAAGTAGCTGTTCATTTCATCACACATTATATCTTTGAAGAGAATGAGAGACATTATGGCAGCCATTGTTGATTTCCCTATTGTCTGATTTTGAAGGCCTATAATGCCTTCATCATTCTCTTCTGATCAGTGTAATACTGTTTTGTTGTATATGAATTAATTGTGTGTAAAGATATGGACAACTATTTAGAAGAAAACAAGAGACAATATGATAGCCAGTTGTGTTGCTTTGAAATCTGTGTCACTTACATTGTTTTCTTCTGATCTGCTTTGTTCTGTTTTGTTACATTTAGTTTTACTCTCTTTAAAATAAAATTTCAAAAAAAATAGGTATCATTAAAATCCGGCTCCAGGATAGAGCATCTCTGGACAACTGCCCGCATGGTACAAACTAAAATAACATTTTAGCACTTATTTCTCTAACCTGTTTGATGTAAACAGATGGTTCTGTTAATTTGGGCCTGGGGTGATATTTCTCTTTGCTGGCTTTACTAGTTTTTGCTTTATACTAAATATATTAATTTGTGAATTGAGAACCTTCCACTGAACTGCCTGCTGTTTGAAATCTCCAGGGACTTTTGGTTAGGGAAAAAGTAAAATTTCTGCAAACATCCCCACACAAAGACCTTTTCCAAAATTAGGAAGACAGTCCAAGACTTAATATTTTTCTCCCTTGAAATGACCACTGGAAATTCTTTTTTTGTAGCTGACTCAGTGCCTTAAGGACATGTGGTTCCTTCTGGTATTACCTCCTTCTTTCACTCTTAACTAACCAGGGACATGGAATCTCAAGGTTGGGCGCTTTTGTTTTATTTGACTGAACCTGTGTAGTTTCCTTGCTTTGAGCAGTTACCTCTTAGAAATGACAATTGTTCTTTGGTCCAGTGATTCCAAACAATAGTCCCAAGAAGTTGTAAAGGGCCTCCTCCTGGGCTGTATGTGAGGGAGAAAGGCTCCTGGAGCAGCTTTACTTTTGACTTTCACATACAGGGCTCCCAAGGAAGATTAGGGAACAAAAGGCACTGTGATTACAAAAAGTTTCCAGCCAAGTGTTATACGTTTTCCTCCCCTTACTGTTCATGGTCTTCCTAGTGATTAAACTAAGTTAAAGTTCAAAAATCAATTGGCAGACTTCAATGATTTACAATAGTGGTCCATTTTTTTCCTGGGATAACTTATATGGCCATCATGAGTTGGTAGAGAGTTCTGCTCCAGTTGATGCTCAGGAGCCCAGGTGGATTGACGCATCAACATCTCGGTCCAGGCTTTCCATGCCACCAGGGTGGGGCAATCTAAAACTTCATGGTCCAGAAGTGGTCAACATTACTTCCACTCACAGAGCACAGACAAGTCACTTGTTCCATCTAAATGGAAGGAGATGAGCAGTGTGGGTACCCAGGAGATGAGTGGGATAACTGCAGCCCCTAATGGTATCCAGTGAATCTTCTCTTGTTTCCTCATGCTTGAGTACTGACTTCCAGTGCCTTTCTAACCTTCCTCTGATATCATAGCACCTGGGACTTTTTCTAGAATTCTTGCCATATGTCCAAACTCTTTGTGGTCCACCAATGAATGGCCACAAAAATCATCCACATATATACAGAGAGACACACACAGACACAGTGCAGAGCATCATAGTCAGATGATGTCAGTGTACATCAGGTACACACAAGTTCCAATGTGAACTACAAGCATTCTGATTGCCTAGAAGCTGTTGGTGTCCATGTCATCAGGCCCTGTCACCACTGTGCTCTTGTGTATATCAAAAATAGTTCATAATAAATGTTCTGGCCATGTTCAGTACCACTGCACTTGCATATATTGTAGTTCATTAATGGCACTGGACTGGTGTAATCTATCGTTGGTCAAGTCAGTGTGCCTAGGCGTGTGTGTGTGTGTGTGTGTGTGTTGTGAGAAGGTGATTGGTAATTCCCAACTAAGTGCAGAGCTCAGTGGAAATTATCTGGCAGAATATTCTTTAGTATTTTATTTATCAAAATTGAAGTTATTTTTAATGATACATGCAAAACATTGCTCATAATAATAGGGTACCATTCGATATTTTTGTACATGTGTACATTACACGTTAAAATCAGGTTAAATATATGTCCTCAAATATTTAACCATGTCTTTATGGTGAAAACATTTAAAATTATTTTCCCCAGATTTTGAAACATACAGTGCATTGCTTTTATCTACAGTCACCCTTCTGTGCAATAGCACACCAGAATATCTTAGTGCTATCTAACTGAAAGATAGTATGTATTGAATGTTTCCACAACTCTCTTTCCCTTCTCTTCTCCCTGGTTGCTGGTAATCACCACTTGTCTCCATGAATTCAGCTTTTTATGTCAGGTATGAGTGTAATCATACATTACTTGTTGTTCAGTGCCTAGTTTATTTCACTTACAATAATGATCTCCATTTCCATCTTATGTGGTTGTAAATGACAGGATTTCATTCTCTTTACATCTTAATAGTATTCCATCGTGTACATGTACATTTTCTTTATGCATTCATCAGTTGACAGACATAGATCCTTTTCATTTCTTGGCTATTGTGAGCAATCTTGTGGCAATTGTGAACAATAGCCAAGTTCTATTGGCAGAACTTGTAAAATTCTGGTACTCATTAGTGGCGGAGGTACAAAGAGGCAGGAAAGTTCACACATTATAGGTGACAATAAGCTTTAGTATGACACTTCTGAAGGACAACTGGGCCATATCAGTAAAAAGGACTTAAAATTATATATGCTTATTCCCAGTATTTCCATTAAAAAAAGTCTTTTCCTACGAATAAACACAAAGATTTAATGTGAACTTGTTCAGTACAGCATTATTTATTACAGGCTTGAAACATTTTAGTTTCTCAATAATAAGGAATTAAACAAATCATTTTACTTTATTGGATACTACCTAACAGTTAAAATTACATTACAGAAATATAATCACTGACTGAAAACCTTTTCATAAATTATTATTATATGTTGGTATTTCCAAAATATTGTTTTTACCTTGAAAACACCCACACACTTGATAATTTATACCCACAGCTTCTTGCTTTTATTGATCTATTTCTCTTATTGCTTGGACATAAATATCTACAAAAGTCTTCCCCAGGTCCTTCTTCAAAACCTTGAATTTGTACTTCTTGTCTCTTGAACATTATTCTATACTAGTTCCACCATGAACTCTGCGTAAGAGCTTTCTCCATCCCACCTTCAGTATCTAGATCAATAAATGTGATGTGTTATTATTAAACCATCAGAGTCAATTCTCCTCTTTGAGTACACTCTTACCCCCAAATGGGAATAGGATTAGATATAAAATCAGAGTGATATTTATATATCATATAATTACATAAACATAAAACTCATGAAAATGTTTGAAAGTTATGAAGCTCATATTCAGAGTTTGATATCGAGTAGTTATAAAGACAGAGGCATGCTTTAAACAAAACTGCCAATGACTTATTTATCCTAACATCTGGAATCTCACAGACAATTTTTTTAAGTTTATAAATACATTGCACATTGTCCCAACATTTGTCTTGAATTAGTTGGCTAGCATGCTGCTAGATAGAACTCCAAGCAAATGATCTCCTCTGTTTTGATAATCTATCAAGGACCTCACAATTTTTTTCTTGTTAAAATTGTGCTAAGTATATCAAAGGACATTATTTATATGGTAGTTGTCAACACAGAAAACGGGATGATTTTATTGAGTTGAAACAAATACTCACCTTTCCTCCCCATCGGTCTTTGTTTTATGGCTTCTGCTCTTTATACTCCTGTTTTCCTTGGTCACCGCTAAGTTTCTCTAGCTGTTGGCACAATTTGTCTTCAACGATGTCAGAATCAATGAGTATTATTTATTGTGTGAAAAGCACTAAGCACAAAGCAGTGCATTGGAGGAAAGAAAATATGACTGCTAAAAATTTTCACATTATAAAGTGTGCCTCACTAATTCTTTGCTCCGGTGGGGGCCATTTTTTTAAGGCCCCACCTTAAAACAGTATGATTTACAGTATTATTACTGATTCAGTAATCATCTGAAAATACTACATGGAGCCTGTAAGACCAGGCACACACCAGCTGTTTTAGGACTGTGCGTGTACAGGTGACAAATTTCTACTGCTAGATATGTTACTGCACATCATAGGGAAACTGAAAAAGCAATCCATCTGGATCGACATTTTTCTCTGAAATACAACATTTCAGAATAAGGTGTACTGCACATTTATTCTTTCAGGTAGCTTATTAAGAAGAAGAATTGAGTGCACCATGGATCAAAGCCAAAGATACATTGCACTGTTTGATACAAAGGTAGATAATGAGGTAACACAAGAGGATTTGTTTCATTAGCTGGTATCACAAGCACCACTAGAAGGATTCTTTGTTTATAAATAAAATGTTCATGCCATACCCCAATTAAAAATGCATAATTTAGATCAGAGCGAAAGGTTAAACTCATAAGGATAAGATTACTAAATGTAATATGACTTGCACAATAAACCCAGTATTCTTTGGGCTGACCAAGCGCCCTTTAAATATAACATTGCTATTTGTCATGCATAGTCTTGATAGAGACATAATCAAATATACTATGACTCTTTTCAACAAAATAGCTAATAGCTACTGAAGTAAAAATCCTTGTTGAATTCAGTAGTACACAAAATTCACTAAAAAGCTCCCTATTACACACTTGGCAAGGGATCCAATACTTGAGAGTAAATACCACATCAGCTGTTCTGCTGATTGTCAATAGCACTCATTGAGTTCAAGGCTATTCTTATTTTATGGTCCCAAGAGGGTGTGAAGAAGGGGAAAGGAATTCAGAAAAGTATGTACCAGGCTAACAGCAATGAACCTAAAGCCCTGAATGGTGTACAGCCAATAAAAGACCACAGGCTCTTCCTATTCCTTCGATGAGCTGATGTGGAACACAAAAGTTTCAGGGCAGAATTCATCTCCTACAGCAGAGGGGAAAGAAAATAAAATGATGTATCATCAGAGAAAGTAGAACTGGATCTACAGTACCTTGTTTCTCTGCTGTAGGACTTTCGTAAATATCATGGTCTCTCTGATCCTTACTTGAGCAATATGCTCATTACTTACTGTGTTTACTCACCTGAGTTGTCATAACAAAATTCTATGCCCTGGGTAATTTTAACAACATAATTTTATTTTATTACATTTCTGGAGACTGGATAGCCTAAATCATGTGTTAGAAGGATTGGCTTGTTCTATCTTTGGTGTGGAGATGGATTCCTCCTCCTTGTATCCTCACATAGTTTTCCTTCTTTGTTCTCTGTTGAGAAAAAAAGATATGTAAATATATTGTAAATTGCAACATATTAAATGGTATATTACTGTTGGAAGGAAATATCTTGTTACATTGCCTCAGATCTCCAGCAGGTGTAACCGATTCATGGGAGCCATATAAAAGTCTTCTTCTTGTAAGGGTAAGAGGGGGAAAGAGAGCAAGTGGTTTGTAAAGTGCATACAGAGGCCAAGCATGGTGGTACATGCCTATAATCCCACAGTTCAGAAGTCTGAGGCAGGAGGATTGCTGTGAGTTTGAGGTCAGCCTGGGCTACAGAGTTCAAGGCCAGCCTAAACTGCATACTGAAACTCTATCCCACAAAAAGACCAAAAACTTTGTATATAGAGCAATTCTTTTAGCATATTTTGGCTGTTAGACATTTATTCTTTTTTCTAATTGTTTCTTGATTTCTTTGGAGTTTATCTTCCTAACTGCTATCCTGGATACTTGGAAAATGGTTAACATTTCCACCATAGGAGCTGAGAGATTCCTGCAAAGACTCATACAGATCCTTTCTCTCACTAATGTATACATTCAAGGCAGTAGAGTTGCACTCTAAGTTGGCCAACTGATTATATTTCCCTGGGACTGTGTTTCCATTAATGTGACACACAGATGTGTCAGAGTTTCTTCATTCCATCTGAAGAGTTCCAACAGCCCAATGAACAAGAATGTTTTTCTTACAATTCTTGAGGTTTTTTTTTTAACCTCATTATGGATTTTTAGTGTTTCTGGATATCTTTCCCTATAATTCCCTTTGGCATCAACCATCCAATGTTTGCATCTCCTGTTTTTCACTCAAAATCTTAACTGGTAGGGAGAGTGGAAAGATGAATGGAAAGAAGATTGAGAGAGAAAAGGAAGATGAAAGCATAAAAATTATAAAAGCAAAGGACAGAAAAGTAAAAGGAAAGGGGAAAGAATGTATGGAAAAAGGAAGAGATGGAAAATATAGGAAAGAAAGAGGACAGATGAAAGAATCAAAGGATCATAAGTGTCAGATATTCCTTGGATGAAAGGGGTCCCATGACTGGATAATATGGCTTTTCCCTGAGGATTTACTGACAGAGATAGAGAAACCTCTCTCTTGAGCAAAATGAGTGCTGTCGTAGTCTTTTTGGGTCTTCTAACACTAAAAGATTTCACCTCCTTACTAGCTTCTGGTTATGAAGCTTTATATGATGCTGAAATCTGCTCCTCGTAACCTATACTCTCTGGAGTGATTTAAAACAGGTCTCTTGACAGACTTGCAAATATTTTAAGATTCATAGGTACAAGATGAAGATGCTACAGAAAGAAACCACTCAAGAACGTTCCTCAGTGAAGTCACATTATTCCACATTAAGGTTCTCCAGTTCGTAGGTCTGGAACTTCAACTTAGCTAGAGACCATACTTGACAAATCTAATCCAAATACATCCACAAAAGAATTTAATTAAGGGAAAACCAGGATAAACCCTGCAACTTCACTCGTTTGAGTTACTTGCTTTTAGTTGACTTCTAAAGTGACTAATTTGGAGGTCATGTAGTTGAGCAATGTATTATTCAACTTCTGCCAGCCTTCCTGTAGATGACACCTCTGCCATTTAAGCCATGGTGATAATGATTACCTAGGATACCTTTCAGGGACTCAAAAGCTGCTTCTGCTAAACCAAATGACTCTTCACTTTTGCACAGTGTCCAGTGAGTGGCCTTTTCACATTACACACTCAGATTATGCTAAGACCTCATTCTCTGAGCATGTGTCCTATACAGAGCCACGAATTTTGATTCCTCAAATACAGACCCCTAATTATTTCATCTCTAATCACCTTTCCCCGCCCCTGATCACCTTGCTTCTTTATTCCATAAACATCCCTATGCCTGATTCTCAGGGAGGCAGATCTGAAACTGTCTCCTATTTCCTCATGATTACCCACCTTAAGCATGCTTAATGCTTTTTCTCTTTTTTAGAGCATCTTGCTTCAGTGATGAGTAGACTTTGCAGTGGGCAACACAAATCTGGTTGGTAACAAGCCTGGTGGCAGATACAGGTTGCTGGTTTCTCAATAAAAAACTATTAGGATATTATCCAGTCTCCATCTATACTTGGCCCTTGCATTTATTATCTGTGTGATTTTTGCAAGACAGTTTACCTCTCTCTGAGTAACCCTTCAGCCTTTCCTTATATTGTGCTCCAATGGGATCCAGTACAAATTCTGATCAGTATTTTTTTTCATTCTAGTCACCAGGATAGCCCCAGAAGTCTGCCTATTCTCTGGGTCAGGTAAATGTCATGGTGCCCCAGAGACAAAATTAATATCAGTTTCCAGTATATACAAGCCATGGAGTTTGATATTGTCTTTAAAAAGAGGGAAATTCTGACATTGCTGCAACATGGATGAATACTGAGAGTATTAGGCTGAGAGAAATAAGCAAGCTACAAAACCCCCATAAAATTCCACTTATTTGAGGTATCCAGAGTAGTTGCATTCATAGAGATGAAGTGGAAGGTGGCTATCAGGACCTGGGAAAGTGGAAAACAGGGATTTAATGCAAACAGTTTCAGGTTTTCAAATGCTGGAGATTGGGCTGTGCCACAATATAAATACATTTAAAACGACTGAATTGTGCAACTAAAGTGATAAGTTTTACTCATGTTTTTAACAATAATTTAAAATTAAAAACATTGTTAAAGGGATAGGGATTTGCTGGGTGAGCACAGTCATAACAAAAGGAATCTGAGGGATGTGAGGATCAATCCTTTGAGATTCATCATGGTGATGACACCCACAGTGACTGCCATGCTTAACTACTCTGCCTCCAAGGGGAAGTGCTAGGAGGCCCCTGCCCAGCTGCTCCAGTCTGCACTTCCTTTTCCAGACTCTTTCTGTCTTTGAACACATTCTTTCATTGGAGATTACATACAATGAAAAAGTGGCAACTTCCTTTGTTGTAACAATCACAGCCATGACCATCTCCATTGCCTGCCACCAATTTTGTTTTCAAGTATCAAATCCCATTCTACGTGCTTCTTATTCTAAAGATAATTCTGTTTCTGTGCCTGAAGAACATTTTACATTTGTTCTATGTGGGTTCTCCCCCAGCCACTTTCCCTCCTGCTGTCCACATTTTGCCATTTATTTGGGATCTAAACACTTCCAGCTCATTCATCTTTCACATGGCTTGTTCTTATCTGACTATACCTGATTTTCCAACAGGAAATCCCCCTCTATATATGATGTGTAGAATCTTGTAGCACCATCTGTGCTAGTACTTGTCAGTCATATTTTAGTAAATTCAAAGATTACATTAGATTTCATCTATAGGGATTAGATTATAGATATTGCTTAAGCAGTGCTTTATAGACAGATCTTGAATTATCCATTATATGTTTAACTTTTAAAATCAGACAACTTTATTGAATTATAAATATGCATACCGCACAATTTACAAACTTAAAATGTAAAATTCAGTAGCTTTTAGCACATTGACAGAGTTGTGCAGCTATGACTACAATCATACTAAGATTATTTTTGTTATCCCAAGTTACAGACTCAGTTTACCAGCTCTCATCTCCCGATCCTTCCCCACTAAGACTGACTAACCACTGAGCTACTATCTATCTTCGTAGATTTTCCTATTTTGGTTTTTCTTTCTCAGAATAGACCAGGCTCATAACAACAACAAAAAATGTAACATAGCCAAAGAAATGTAAAGCCTGAAAAGTGAGCTCTCATATCACACCACTGAAAAGAGAAACATACTTAGGATACAATTGCTTTTGTCCTGTTCTTTTCTCTTGCTTCTTTACTATTAAATTTCTCATATAAGGATAACCATACTGTGTAGAAACCTACATGTTCAATTTACTTCATGTATCTTTATGGTCTCAAGGTACATCCATTTTCTGACAAATGCCTCAAATTTATCCTTCCTAATGGCAGGACAGTACTCCACTGTGTACAGACACCACATTTTCTTTATCCATTCATCTATTGATGGACAAGTAGGCTGATTCAAGGTTTAGCTATTATAAATTGTGCTACTTTAAATGTAAGTACACATATATCACTGAGGTATGATGTTTTTAACTCCTTTGGGAAAATACCTAATGGGGAATAGCTGGATCTAATGGAATTTTTATTTTTAGTTTCTTGAAGAATCTCCATACTGATTTTCATAGTGGTTGTATCAGCTTACACTCCCTATGTGCTGAATTATGTCTCTCTGCTCCTCTATGCTTTCATATATTGAAATCCTAACCATCAGTACCTCAAAATATGTACTGATTCATATACAGGGTCATCATAGATGTAATTAGTTAAGTCACAATGGAGTCATTAGGATTGACCACTACTCCTATGTGACTAGTGTCCTTATTAAGTGGAGAAATTTGGGATACATGCATATAGGTGAAACACCACGTGGTAATGAAGGCAGAGACTGGGGTGAACATTCTGTGAGCTATGGACACCAAAAATTGCCTGGTAGCCCTAAGAAGCTAAGGAAGAAACATGGAACAGACTCTCTCCCACAGCTCTTGGAGGTATCAAGACTGATACCTTGATCTCAAAGACTTCCAACCACCAGAACTCTGAAGCCTAAATTGCTATTGTTTGAGCCACTCCATGTGTGGTGCTTGACCTTGGCAGCCCAAACGTGTTAATATACCCCTCTAAATCTTTCCCACAAGCCAGGCCTCTTCTACCTCATACTGGGACAAAGACAGCACTTCATATATTTTTGTAACTCTATTTAATTGGGATCAGAATCTAGTCCACCCAAAGCACTTAGACTCTTGATGCTGTTAAATACCGTGTTTCCTACATTTTCTGTTTTCTATTTTATGCAAACTGAATACTTAATTCCTCTGGAGTAAGGACTAAGTTCTCCCTCTCCTGGGATGTATAAAGAGAATGAGTCAATGGTGCTTAAATGACACTTGGCTCATAGAAATGCAATCTGCCAGACTGAATGAACAGTACTGGCTTTACTATTGATGTCACTAACATGCATCTATGAATGGCTGATTACCCACGGACGAACCAAAATCAGTAAGATGGAAAGTCATATCTCTTTCCATTAAAATGGCTCAGAGGTAATGTGACAAAGGACCCACATCTCCATTAAAACTTTATAAAAAATATCAGATATCACGTAAAAAGCAACAAATCAACAATTTAACCAATGTGTCAACCTGCCTTCTTTCTTTTGTAGTATTTGATCTCTCTCTCTCTCTCTCTCTCTCTCTCTCTCTGCTATCTCTGTGTGTGTCTGTCTAGCTAGCCCACAGAATGGATCAACTTATTTCAGTGCAGAGAAATATCTGAGTTTGTCTTTTGCCTTTGGTCTGTTTCAAAGTAATTGACCTGAAATTCTCTGTTTGGCATGACCCAGCTTTCACGTGTCATCCACATTTTTTTCTGGAAAATATTATTCTTTGATATTGTTATGTATAAAACAAACAGCTTGAACTTCATTTTTTTTCCTCACCAACTGCTGCCCAGTAGAATACAGAACCTGTCAACACACCATCCTGCTTCTGAATTATCATTACCTGCCTGGGTAAGCTGGGGTCAACCACTTCATCACCTCTCTAGGAATCTGGAAAATCAGAGCCTTCAGGTTGCTAATCTCTGATGTCCCCTTTGGCCCTGACACATCTGGATATTTTTTGGTGAAGGGATTGGAAACAAGGTGTGCCTCATCATAGGTAATGTATTCAAGACAAGAATTCCCTTCTTAAGAAAATCAGCTCTTGCTAGGAATTTCAGAGTTGACAGAGACAGAATTGGAACAGGTTTAGTAATCATATTTCAAATCTCTCTCAAAACCTTTTTCCTAATATTTGTAAGTGAAAGATATTGAAAGCATCACATTCACTGGTGTGAATTTTTATTGAACATCAAGGGTAAATAATGTACGACTTGGGAGGAAATTTCTATTAACTCTATTTGAGGTCTGTGTAGATAAAGATGTTCAATCTGTACTTTGCTTCAATATGGAGGCAGCATTAATATTTATCTATAAATAGGTCACAGCTATTATTTTTACAGGTGTCTGAAACAATATAGATGCCTTTGAAAGACATGGGAAATCGGAAGCTTCCCCAAAGCTCCAGACAACACCCTGGATAATTACTCTTCTGTCCAAGTGCGATCCAAGTAGGCCATGCTGAGCATTCCTTTGTGGTTATCAGAAACTGCTTCATCCCCGGTGGGATAAAAAGGCAAAACTATCCTGGAAAGATGTCCGAGGGCCAGTGGTAATGGAGGACCCTGAAGGACTGTGAGCACAGAAACTTCATGTTGGAAAGAAAGAAAATTAAAATTTCGCTTATTCCCCCAAACATAGCCTCCCGAAATTGATTTTGAGGAAATTAACATGGATGGATGGCCTACTCTTCTCTGGGAATATTACATATGCCGTCACGCTAAAGTGCTGCAAGCCCAGGGAACTGCCAACTTTAACTTCTTTGCATAGTTCTGCTAGCCAAGTTTCAAGAGACTATGATAGGGCAGGGCAAACCAGAATTTGTTAAATATAAATAGCATTCCAAACACTGGGGTGGATTTCATTAAGAGGCACAAGAAAGCTTTGAGATATGAGTCCACTGAAAAGTAAGAAATCTGAGGCTAGCAGAGGTTATGCATCTCACTCAAGCAAGAAGTGTCAGAGTTAAACATGGCTCTGAACCCAAGTCTAAACTCTGCATTCTGCTATGCTGTATCATTGAAGACAATTGAAATTTGTATGAAAATATTAACAACAATTTGTATGAAAATATTAACAAGCCTAAAAACATACTGAGTTTGATTAAAACTCCTGTAGACCTTCAGAGTACTGGAGCATTTGTCCAATAGTCCCATGTTTAGATATATTTCAGCGGGGCAAAGTGCTACTCAATCTTCCTGCTGAGCTACTCAACAGATGTCAGGGCAGCATGAGCCTGAATGTTACAAATTTGCTTCAGTGAGCCTTCTGAAATTGCATGCAGAATGTGTGTGTGTGTGTGTGTGTGTGTGTGTGTATTTCCATAGCTGTCATTTTATTTTTCATAAAGTTCTTAATGTTAGAGAACATAGAGAATTAAAGGCATACATTTATAGCACTATTTTTATGAGCTTCCAGGGTGCTAAATGTTGCTCAGATGGACACCATGGTGAGAAGATGGACAGTGTCAGCCACAGAGGAGACAGTTGCTATTTAAAATGAGGTAACAGGTCTGTAGGAGGAATTCACTACTGAGGTGAGGAAAGAGAGACTCCCAACAAGCTTTGCAGCATCAAATCATATCCAAAGCTATCCTATTTAGTGCCTCATGTAAGAGTTAGGAAGGACCTTCATGGACCACAGAGCACCTCAGGTAGTTACCATAGTGGGGCTTCTATCAGGGCACCATGTCCTGCAAAGGAAGGTTACAGGACCCAGGACAAAAGGGAAGTCTAAGCCATGGAGTTAAGAGTGCAAACTGTGCAATTTTGGAGACCACATAAATATGTGTAATAATCTGAAAATCTGTATCTTCTGCAACTCTATTTTCCCATAGAATCTGACCTGCATGTACAAGGAGACAGGTAATAAAATGTCATTCATCATTTCATAGTGTACAGTAGCAGAAATGAAAATAATCAAAAAAAAAGAAAAGAAACTATCAACTTATCATCAAAAGCATAGATTCTATAAATACTCACAAAATAGGATGTAAACACCTGCTAAATGAATCAACTAGAAACTACACGTACCAATATGGAAAATCTCAATGTAAGTTCCAAAACAAAAATTGGAAAAACAAGAAGTATATCACAAAATGTTATATACAATATCATAACTTATCTAAAATTTAAAATATTGTAAACTATGTTACAGGGGTTTTATGGACATGTGTATAAGCACAACGAAAATATAAAAGCTTGCATGATGTCAAAGCAGGTAACATATTTTGGGGAATATGTAAGGATTAAGCTTGGAGAAGTTTCAAAAGGAACCTCAACTTTACCTGTAGTGTTGTATTTCTTCATAAAAGTCTGAAGCAATTGTAAAAAAAAAACAGTGTCTGACCTCACAAAGGTAGATGGTATATACATAATTATATTACTATTACCATATCTCTGTGCCTAAAATGTGTTATAATAATATTGGACCATGAAAAAACTGCAGTGAAATGTCTTTACTGAAAGCATTGAATTTGGGGCTGTATGTTCTTAGAAGCAATTTCACAACTTCTGCGGGTCTCTAATCCAGATAGCATCCTAGCTCACTGCCAACCAGCCTGGTTTGGTTTTTCATCCACTTTGTTTTACCTGGGATGCCAGGATCATGTTATAGCAGATGAAATTAAAAACCCCACTGGAATCTTTGTTCTGTTCACAGGCAGCCAGAATTCTTTTCTACCGTCAGATCCTGCATATGATTCCTACACAATTTATGAACAAATCGGCCTACATGGGCTCGATAATCACATTATTCTCATGAAAAAAACCTCCCAGATATTTTCATACTCAAAATGCAGTCCAGAGAGTAAATGAGAATGCTCCTATGCCTTCAAGCATGTAATACATTTTTTGTGTGTTCTTTTTCCTATTTACACAAAAATAGTTAGAGGGCCGGGAATATAGCTCAGTGGCACAGAGACTGCCTGGCAAGCACAAAGTCATGAGTTCAATTCCTGGTACCAAAAAAAATAAAAAATAAAAAAAGAAGAATAAGAGAAGAGAATAATAATGGAATTTAATTCTGGCTCTTTCAGCCGCTCCCTCACTTCTCCAGGTAAGAAAGCTATGAAGTACTCCTCCCATTCTGCCCTACTGGTCAGAGCACCAGAGTTCTAGCAAGGTGAAAATGAGATGTTGAACTTGCATGTAATCAGTAGTCTGAGGCTTATTCCCCAATGCTTCAATGCATGGCCTTGAAAAATGAACCAGGAAAGAAAACTGGGAGTCCATTAGCCTTTCAGTGTACCCTCATCTCAGGGAGCCTTTGACTGCCCCAGACAACTTTTCACTTGGAGGAATTCTTTCTTTTGACGTGGTATAGTAAACTTCCACTGCACTGGAACCCACTTTGCTATTTCTTGGCTGGCTGACCTTAGGGAAATTTCTTAAATATTCTGTGTTTTTAAATAGACAAATATCTCAGAAATAAAAATTAGAAACTAAATAAGATCGACTATGGGCTGCTACAATACAGGACTGCTCCACTGGTTAGTTCCTGTCTTAGTCTTCCATTGCTGCACAAAAATGACCCCCAAATTTAGCTGAGCATAGCAGCATATGCTAGTTATCTCACAGTCTGCATGGCCCTGTTCTTGGGACCTCACAGGCTGCAATCAGAGTTGGCCAGGGCTGCATTTACCTGAAGATCTCTGTGTTAGCCAGATTGCCATTTCTGTGACAAAATACCTGAGATAAACAACTAGAAAAGGAGGAAAGATTTGTTTTATAGTTTTTTATTAGCACAAGTTTGTGGTACCTAGTGAATATATTCATCACAGGAAAGTGGTACAGATAAATACTGCATCTTAATCCTTTTTACTTTCCCTCCTCTCACCTGCCTTTCCCCTCAACTCATCCCTAGCATCCCTTCCTATCTGAAAAAGGTAGACCGTACAACCCTGTTTCCTATAATATATCTTTCATTCTTCCCTTTAAATTATTTACACTCCGATTTTTTCACATAAGAGAAGCTGTGTAATGTTTAATGTGCTTCTGGATGTGCTGAGGGCAAGACTTACCTTGGCTCATGGTTTCAGAGGCTTCCATCCATTGTCTGCAGGCCCCATGGCTTTGGCCTGCAGGGAGGCAGAACACCACGAAGGGGGCACATGACAGAGCAAAGCTGCCAACCTCATGCGAGATGGGAAGTAAGGGAGAGCTCGCTTCCAAAACAAAGCCCCTCTCACCAAGTCACTAAACTATGAATCCCTAAATGGATTAATCCATTCAAGAGGGCAGAGGACTCATGATACTATCACTTCCTAAAGGCCCAGCTATGACCACTGCACTGGGACAAATGAATTGAAAGCCTTCACTTCATGAGCTTTCGAGGGGCATTCCAGATTGAACCCATAGCAGCCTGACCAAAGCAACAACTGCTTCCAAACTCTTGCCTGCTTGTTGGCAGGATTCGGTTCCCCATAGGCTGCTGGAATGAGGGTTCTGGTCAACTAGTGGTTCCTGGCTGCCCTGTATTCCTTGTCCCTTTGGACTCCTGAAGAATGGTAGCAGACTTTATTAAAGTGAGCAAACCAAGGAGAGAGAGAGAGAGAGAGAGAGAGAGAGAGAGAGAGAGAGCAAAGACCTAAAATGATAGAAATCTTAGTCTTTAGATGTCATGGCCTTTTATAACCCAGGCTCAAAAGTGGTGTCTCCTCAACCCCTGGCATAAAACATATCACATTCTGTATTTAAAAGCAAGTCACTGGGTCTAGCCCATACTCACAGCTAAGGTACTACATTGGAGCATAAGTACAGTAGTCGGAGCCCATTGGTAGCCATTTTTCAAGGCCACCCACCCATATTTCTCATTTCTTTCCCATTTTAGGGAAAGAAAAATGTTATCATCTTAACAAAAAGACACGTGGACACAGCGCCCTTTTCTCAACTTCTTTTTATCGGTGATTTGTAGCTCATCTACATATACTTGCTTACTCTTTTCAAGGCTTTCCATTCATGTACTTACATGGAAAGTACAACGGATTCCCATATCTGTGTGCCTCTATGGCTTCTTTTCTTTGAGGCTTTCCGATACATTAAGATCAGTTATGTAATCACTCTGCTAGAGTCTCTTTTTGTGAGCTATTTTGATTCAGCTGCTGAGACAAAAAAAAAAAATGGGCTAAGGCTCAAAATTATTCATTCTTGTGTTAGTCCTCTTTGGCCTGTTGGCCTACCACAGCATGCCTTTGGATCTGGCAGTAGCCTCACTCTCCCCAGGAGGCAGAACCTATACTTTTACTTCTTAGGAAAACAAGCAGTGAGAAATCTCCCTGGCCCAACTCAGGAAGACTGAAGACAAGCACCTAGCTCTGTCTCTTCCTATACTTACCTATTGTTGAGGAAGACACTAACTTCCCTTTTGCTTGTGTTTTACCAAAGTGTCACCAGCCCAGACCCTGCACGGCTCTGCAAAGGCACTGCCATACTTGCACCAACATTCAGCACATTATAAAATCCATTCATGTTCATACAGGGCATGCTATAGTTGAATATCCCTCAAGAGCTCATGTGTTAAAAGCTTTTGTCCCTGGCCTGTGGTACTCTTGAGAGATGGTAGAAGCTCTAAGAGGTAGGACCTAGTAGAAAGAAATTAAATTACTGGGGGTTTGCCCTCGAAAGGGATGCTGGACCCAACGCCTTTTTTCTTTCTTTGCTTCCATTCACCATGAAGCAAGCAATTCCCCCTGTGACATCTCCAGTTATGATTTGCCCAAAACAATGAGGTTAACTGACCCTAGACTGAAACCTCTAAATCTGTGAAGCCAAAAAACTCCTATGCCTATATTGGTTATCAGGCATTTGCTATAGTATGGGAAAGGTAACAGTGAATCATCATCACAGCTCTGTGTCAAAGAAACTCAAGCAAAAAACCCTGCTCCTTGACTTTATCAAGCAGCTCTGCCCTTTTGAAAACCCTACAGGCTTTCAGTTTGATGAACAAACGCTAAGTTGCTTATGTTGTTAGTTTGCTCACCTGGCCCCTCCCTGCTTTACTTTATTCTGTGCCCTCCCACCCTGGACCACTACTCTTCTCGCTATGGGGAAGCAGCACTAGTCACTTTCTTTCTTTGCTTTTGTCCACATTATCTCCTGTACCTGTGATGCTTTCTCCATCTGACTATTCTTCCTCCTTTAGAACTCAGTCAGGTGCCTCCTTCAGGAAGTTGGGTACAAGTTCCTAAGCCTTAGTGATGCCTGTGTAACAAAATATTGTGCCATCATAGGACTTACTACACTATATTGAAATGTCCTACAGAATAAGAGCTTCTAAACTGAAAATTTGAAATGTTCTGAAATTCAAAACTTTTTAAGTGTCGGCATGACTACCAAAAATTTCAGATTTGTGAATATTTAGAGTTCAGGTTTCCTGAGATTTGTTCAACTGGTGAAGTCTATGCAAATATACTTATTTGCAAATATAGTCTATGCAAATATAGTTATTTCAGATTCCAAAACCTTTGGAATCTGAAATAACTCAGATTCCAAGTATTTCAGGTAAGGGGTGGTCAACCTGTATTTGCCTATCTTGCCTTGGGTACATTCTCCAAGATGGGCCTAATGCCCATGTTACTGGCTCATGGTTACTAGCATTCTTTTTTATATCAACTACTGTACCACCAAAATGTAGGCATTATTTTTATCTCCACTTTGTGAATAAGGAAACTAATGCTGGGGAATGTTAAGCCATTTGTTTAAGGTCATGAGGTAAGAAAGGAGCAGAGGAAATTTTAAATATTATCTGTTAGGCCCCAAAGTCCCTACACATAGCTATCAGGCCACACTCCCTAGTTCAAGTTCTATCCAGACCTCCACCTTCTGTCCCCCACCACCCATATCCCTAAAGGCTGGACACTCCTCACTGTTTCTCTAATACAACTAAATTGGATCCAGTTGTTTATATGTGAGGAAACCACATTTCTTCTGCTTTCATCAGAGCTGTGGGAAATGAACAGTTCCTTTTATGTGCATGGATTTTAAATACACTTATCTCATTTGTTCCTAAGTGACAGCATAATCATCTTTCTCATCAATACATGCAGGCGCAATGCAACTGCAGATAAAATAGCTGTATGCTTATGAACATAATTTGTTGCTGAAATGTGACCAACTTGTACTTACATGTCTGCAGATTTGGCTCTGAGGTGCACATCAATTTGGCTGAGGTACATTATTAAAAGTTAGGTAGGAAAAGCATTAGCCACGTTGTACAATGTATGGTCATTTATAAAGTGGCTCTCCACTGTTGCTGGATCCAAGGCTGTTTATAGATCGTGCCTCACTATCCCCTTAAATACCACTGTCTTGTTTTTTGGGGAAAGAGAATGATGTATATTTCTAATTATAACCAACCAGACTCATTCACACTCTGGTTGGTTCCCTGCAGGTTACACTATTTGCCAGTATCTATTTAACTGTAGCACTAACAGGAAAAACTCCCAAGTCTAATCAGTTAGAAATTCTCAGTCTCTTTCCCACTTTAACAGAGTCATATTTTCATACTCCAGGTCAACTTTATATATGAAATTGGACTAATGCTGGGAGAAAATTGGTATTAAAAATAGAGGCAAGTTCAGACACTGCCTCTCTAGAGCCTAGGAAAAATTCCAGCCTTTTATTATTAATGCTTTGTGCTACACCCTCCCTCTACCTAGAGAGTACACCAAGGTTCTTCAGTGCCTGCTGGAGCTCGGCAGGTGCCAGGGTTGGACTCTGTTGGAAGATTTTGGTTTCCTTCTGCCCATCCTGTGGAGATCCTGTAGAAGGGTGACTAAAGAGGAAGAAGAATTCTATCCCTGAAACCCTGCTCTTCTCTCCCACTGTCTCCTCCCTCACCCTAGTGCCTCAACCTTGAGTAACACCTGCCCCAAATTCTCAAGTTAGAGATGGAGGCTGTTACCAATCAGCTAACTCACTGAACTAAATACTAAAAATGCACTGCCAATAAGAGAGCTCCTCCTCTTCAGAAATCCTACTTGGGTTGATAATACTCCTGCTTATGCACCTAACATAAAATTCTCTCCAGTGATGGAATTCCAAAAAAAGTTAAGGACCTATATTTTAGGCAAGTGAAATCTTTGCAGAAAATCTTGGGTTTGACTGCATAAGAGATTGTGCCAAAACAAGCAAGCAAAGAGGATGGGAACATTGTTTCATATTTTCCATGGCAAATACTATTCTACCTTCTGAATTCAGAGCATTTTATATGTTAGCTTCATCTTTTAAGTAAATATAAAATTCACATTCTTGCAATTGAGAAGACTGAAGTTCAAAGAAGTCAAATAACCCTTCAAGGCCACATACCAGAATGGAAACTTCGGCCTTGGTCAGATGATCTCCAAAGAGTGAATTTTACCCCTTTAAACTCCACATAGGTGCCCAGGGTCCCAGTGTTGGCTCAGACCAGTTAGAGGTAAAGAATTTGTATGAGAAGTCAGGACAAAAGTTTCTCTTCTAGTGAAAAGGGCATGCAGAAGTTCTAGAGCAGATAGGACACAAATGATTAGAGTTACAGAATTAGGTCACATTGATAAAGATTACAGTGGAGGACTAAAGAATACCTTTGTATAATAGAAGAGAGAGTAAATAACTTATAGGATAGTGAGGAAAAGGGAAGGTCTATGAGTTGGTTTGGTGCGATTTCCAGGAACACGTAAGCTTAGACATAAGGAACACAAGAAGAGGCGAAACATTCTCCCCCTGATGATACCCTGAGGATTCTCCTCCCTCTGAAGTAGCCCAAGGTAAGATCCCACTGTCTTGACTTCAGTGGTAAATACCCTTTCTCTGAGCATAGCAGGTTGTACAGCTACATTTAGCAGGTCACTCTTTATTAAAGTGCACCTTGCATCATCAAGCACATCCTGAAAAAGACAACAGAAAGCCAATCTGTCTTCCCAGCTGTCTAGGTTACTTTTCTCTTGTTGCTGAGACAAAATACCTGATGCCCAAAATTAAGAGGGAAAAGGTTTATTTAGCTCACAGTTTGTGGAAGTTTCAGTCCCTACCCAGCTGGCTCCAAGGCAAAGTGGCATGGCAGAGGGCAACAGTTCATGGTGGTGGGAAACAGCAAAAGCAACAAGAGCAAAAAGGGAAAAGTTCAGAGAAGACTCTTTCTGTCCCTTATATTGTGTATAGGCCACACCCACCCTAGGGTGAATGTAGCACTCACACCCATAATCCCAGCACTGGACAATGAATTAATCAAAATTCTAGAAGCCTACCCCATGACTGCATAAGTCTTTGGGGGAACATCAGACTCGAATCATAACATTCTGTCCCTTGACCTCAAATACTCATGCACATTCTTTAGGCAAAAGTCATTTAGTCTATCTCCAAGAGTTGCCAAAGTCCTAACAGCTTCAGCATTGCTGAAAAGTCCAAGTCCCAAGTCTCTGAGAGTTAATACAAACACTTAGCTGTGAACCCTTGTACAAATGAAAAGAAAGTCAAACACTCCTAATATTCAATGGCACAAGATAGACATTTCCATTCCAAAGTAACATGCAGGGGGATATAAAGGATTGGAACTAAAGCAAGTCCAAAATCCAGCAGAGCAGACATTAAGTCCTGAAATTCCACATGGAACATGTGAAGCAATCTGTGGTAAGTTGTGAGCTCCTAAAGGTCTGTGTGACTGCCACTACAGAACTTTCAGTGGTTTTAACTACCAGGACTTCTCTCTTAGGCCCATCCTGTTCAGTCCCTTCAGCTTTCCTTAGATGACACATGTCCCTGGCTTTTCTAAACTTCTGAGGTCTCCACCACACTTTTGGCTTTACTATTACAGCTTCGCATGTTGCTCTCTCAGGGGCACACTGCGTGAGCTCCCAGGTCTTCTGAAATCCAGGTGGAAGCCTTTTTTTAAATGAGGGGAGAATAAAAATCATGATACAGAATTTCAAAACAAAATAATAGGAGATTAACAATGGTAAATATATAGCATAGTGTTATCTTCAAAGTAGTTGTTCAGATTACAAGACGTAGGCTGAAAAAATGATCAAACCATTGAACAATGAAAGCACAAACTATTCTTTTTGATGAACTAACAGAGATTAGTAGTGCAGTTATGTAATATTTTATATTATATATATATATATGTATAATCTTTCACCTTCTTTCTTTTCTATTTTCCTCTATCTCAGTTATTCTTTCCTATTGGGCAGTTTTTTTCCCTTCTACTTTCATAATTTCTATTGTACATTTTGGATCTTGTTTACTAGCACATTTTTACATTAGGGAGACAATACGATGTTTGTACATGTGGGTCTGATTTATTTCACTTATGAATATGGTCTCAAATTGCATTCATTTACCTATAAAAACCTCAAGTTTATCCTTCTTTATAGATGAGTAATATTCCATTGTATAAAAATACCACATCTTTTTATCCACTCAATAGTTGATAGGCATTTTGGTTGTTTCCAAAATTTAGCTATTACAAATTGTGCTGCTACAAACATGGGTGCACATATACCACTGTGGCAGATGTTTTTAATTCTTCTGGGAAGATACCCAGAAGGGAATAGGTGTTTTGAATGGGACCTCCAACCGTAGTTTTTTTGAGGAATCTCAACACTGATTAACACAGATGTTATACCAATATACCACCAACAGCCATGCTAGCATTTGTTGATTTCTTGATGATTGCCATGCTTTCTGAGGTGAGTTGGAATCTCAGTGTTGTTTTAAGTTTTATTTCTCAAATGACTAGTGATGTTGAACATTTCTTTAGTATATTTATTTGTCATTTATATCTTTTCATCTGACAAGTACATATTCATCTCAGATGTCCCTTTTTGGACTGGGTCTTTGAATTTGGGGGGGCCCGATTCTAGATAGAAGTCCTTCATCTGAGGGATAGTTGGATAAACATTTTTCTCATTCTATGGGTTTTCTTTATTACTTTTTTGTTGTTTTCTTTTGATGTGCAAATACTCTTTAATGAGATACTAGTTGTTGATTTTTTGAAGTACTTCCCATGAAGTTCGTGTTTTGTTCATGAACTCTTTGCCTACCTCATGTCTTCAAGATTTCTGCCTACCTTGTCTTCCAGTACATTTAGTGTTTTTGTTTTAATATTTAGATACTTGGTCCATTTTGACTTTAGTTTAGATCATGGTGATAAACATGTGACTAGTTTTAACCTTCAGCATGTGGGAAGCCCGCTTTTCCCATACCACTTATTAAAGAGACTGCCTTTCTTCCAGTGAACATGTTTAGCTCCTTTGACAAAGATAAGGTGGTTGAGTGTCTTTGTAGTTGTGTCTGCATCTTCTAATCTGTTCCATTGATTTTCAGGTCTGTTTTGTTTGCCAGCACCATTCTGATTTTATCACAGTAGCTTTGTAGTATAATTTCAAGTCTAGGATTGTGATGTCGCTTGCCTTGCCTGTGTTTCCCAGGACTGCCTTTAGCATTCTAGGTATCTTCTCTTTCCAAATGAATTTTAGGAATTTTTTTCTAGATCTGTGAGGTATACAAATGGTATTTTGATCAGAATTGCATTAAATCTGTATAACAGTTCTGGGAGTATGGCCATTTTCACAAAGATGGTTCCTTCTATCCAAGAGCAAGGGATACCTTTCCATTTTCTGAGATCCTCTTCAATCTCCTTTTTCAGAGCACTGTAGTTTTCAATATAGAGATCTTTTATATCCTTTGTTAAATTGACAAGTATTTCATTTTTTTCCCCATTTAGTATGATACTGGCTGTTGGTTTGTCATAGGTGGATTTTAAAAGATTGAGGTAGAGGCCACCTATTCTGATTTTCTGTGGGTGTTTTTTTAATCATAAATGAGTTTTGGACTCTATCAAAAGCTTTTTCTGCATCTATTGAGAGACCATGTGATTTTTTTTTTGTCTTGGGCTCTGTTGATACAGTGTATTATATTTACTGATTTGCATAAATTAAACTATTCCTGCATTTCTTGGATGAATCCCACTTGGTTGTGGTAGATAATATTCTTGATGATTTGATGCATTCTGTTTGCTAGCATTTTATTGAGAATATTTCCTCTGTATTCATTAGGGAGATTGGCCTATCATTCTCCTTTTTGGTTGTGCCTTTCTCTGGTTTTGGTATCAGAATAATACTTGCCTCCAGGAATGATTTAGGGAGGATTGCTTCCCTTTCAATTTCATTGATGAGTTTAAGGAGTATTGGCATCAAATCTTCTCTAAATTTCTTGTAGAATTCAGCCATGAATCCATCAGGACTTGGGCTTTGATTTGTTGGTTAAGTTTTTAATCATGTTTTCAATTTGAATAGCCGACATTGGGTAATTCAAAATTTTTTTCTTGATTCAGCTCTGGCAATTCATATATTTCTAGGAATCTGTCCATTTCTTCTGTATTTTCCAGCCTATGTAAGTAAAGATTTTCAAAGTAAGTATTCATGATCTTCTGAATTTCCACAGGATCTGTAATGATTTCGCCCTTTTCATTCCTCATTGCACAAATGTGAGTTTTGTCTTTCCTTTTCTTGATAAGATTGGCTAGGAGTTTGTCAGTTTTGTTTATTCTTTCATGGAACCAACTCGTTGATTCATTAATTCTTTGTGTTGATTTCTTAGTCTCAATTGTGTTCATTTCTGCTCTAATTTTTATAATTTCTTCTCTTCTATGAGCTTTGTTCTTGACTTTCACTTCAAGTGAAATACAATATTAGGTTGTTTATTTGTGCTCATCTGTTTTCCTGATGTGAGAATTCACTGCAATAAACTTTGCTCTTAAGACTACTTTCATTGCATCCTACATATTCTAATATGTCGTATCTATGTTTTGATTTCATTGTAGATATTATTTAATCCCTTCTTTAATTTCATCTGTGACCTATTGGTTGTTTGGGAGGATGCTATTTAATTTCAATGTGTTTATGTAGGCTTTGCAGTTTATTTTTCCATTAATTTCCAATTTCATTGCACGATGGTCAGATAATGTGGTACAATTTCCTTTCCTTTGATTTATTTTTTTATTTTTTAAATTTTATTTAAAGAGAAAAAAAACAGAATAAAGGGTAGCAATAGTACATAATTCCAAGCAAAAAAGGAAAAGAACAAAGAAAAACCACTAAAAAATCATTACTTGACAAATTACATACTGACATCCATACCTTCATGTGTGTTGAACTTAAACAAAACAATACAAAACAAGCCAAAATCACTTTGAACAAAGAATGATAGTATTGCTGGATTTCACATCATGACATTATGGATTCAGCACTGGGTACTGTAGTGTCTCTTTTTCTTCAAAGTAGTTGTTCATTTCAACATGCATTATATAGTTGATTCTCATAAACTGTTTATAAGCTCTACACATGCATGAGTCTCTACATATACATCTATCCTTTCTGTATTAGAGGGAAAAACAAAACAAAGCAAGATAATAAAAAACAATTCCTAGAAAAGCATGAAGCAAAAAATCATATAAAACCACAATACAAGGTGATCTACAATGGTTACCATGATGTCTCAGCAGTGTATATTAACATTAATAAAAATGAATCATTAGAGATATTATAAGACTTCAAAAGCAGGCAATAATCAAGCCAGAGTGGGTATCTTAGTGAATCTTGTCATCTTCAATGTAGTTGTCTATACTCTTAGACTTGATGCTATAAATCATAACAGATTTGAATAAAATCAGTCAATACAAAATAGCAATCTAACAAACCAGATTCAAATAAGATCAGTCATAATAAGACAGTATAAGTTATACAGGACTTCAGATTAAGTTGATAGGAAATTAAGGATGATTATCATAATATGTCCTCTTATTTTTGGGATAGCTGACCATGTCCTCAAGTCTAGTGTAAGTAGACAAACCGGAACAGCATGTAATCCATCCAAGCAGAGTGGTGAGAATAATGTAGATTTTAAATCTTGTTACCCCATTAACAATATCCTCTGCCTCCCTTTTTTGGACAATTCCTCCCCTTTCACTCCCATAAGGTGCACTGCTTATTTTGGGTCCCACTACCTCCCTATATAGAGCATCTCAATGGACCCTATCTCCTGATCTACTCTGCCTGTGTTTCTCTCTGTTAGTATTTTGAGGCCCTCTATACTAGAGATTATGGCAAATCTTCTCTGCTTAATTTCTGCTATTCTATTTTTCTGCCATTGGTTGTCTATTTATCTCTTCCACTCCACTCTCTGCCCCGTTCACTGAGGCATCTCTGCCACTGTTCCTGAAATGCTCATATTCTTGTTCTCTCTCTCTAAAATGCCCTTCAGTAATTTTTGTAGGGTTGGATTGGTGGTCACAAATTCTCCCAGTTCCTCTTTGTCATGGAAGCATCTTACTTCTCCATTAATTTCTAGAGAGAGTTTTTCAGGATACATCAATCTGGACTGAATGTTGTTCTCCTTCAGGGCTTGAATTATTTCACTCCAAGCTCTTCTTGATTTGATGGTCTGTGTCGAGAAATCTGCTCTGATTTTGATGGGTTTTCCTTTATGGGTGATCTGTTTCTTTTCTCTGATGGTTTTTAATATTCTGTTCTTATATTGAATTTCTGGGATCTTGATTATTATGTGTCTGGGTGTAGCTCTGTTTTGGTTGTAGGTGGCT